>JAPMOB010212954.1:25867-73612 GCA_029875015.1 Lepomis gibbosus | reverse complement strand
ATCCAGGAAAAGAATAGGCCAGCGCAAAAAAATTTATTTATCATCAGTGTATTAATCAGTGTATCTCACTGATTATTTTTCAAATAAAACAAATGTTTGTGCCACATATTGAGTGTCCATTTGACAATATAATGTAGTAATTATACAGCCCCTACAAAACAGTTCAAAGGGCAAAACAGAAGCCCTCTTCCACCTTCCCTCTCTCCTGTGTGGGGTGAGTGGTGCTCCCATTTGGCCACCGTCCCTGTGAAAAATTTACAAATCACCGACTGGGTAAAGGAAACAAACAAAAGCAACTGTAACATTATAGACCTTCTAGAGTCATTGTATGTTTCACAAAAACTCAAAAGTCAAAAGTTTGAACAAATTTGAACTGGCACATCATTTGTTCGAATTAATGCTGATGCAGATTTTTTTCATTTGTGTTGCCTCCACAGACTCACTGAGGCAAACTAACGTCACTGTAAGACAGTTGCACTTTACAAAGACAACAAATGGCCCTATAGTTTTGGGGAGTATCTTATTGACTTTTTAGCGGAGAATTACATGAGAAGAGTCATACCACTCTCATACATTTAATCTATACGAAACCTAAATGGTGAAAAATGACAAGCTATGGTCTGCACAGCGACGCTCTCTGCACTTGCCAAATCAAACAGACTGCACCTGCAAGCTAGCAAGCTAATTGACACAGAACGACACAGGAAAAAAGGAAAGTTGATGCTCAATGCAGAAAGTGTCACTGAACATGTGATGCAAGTGGATGTGAAAATGATGAATGCCTAGAGGGCTTGAACCATCGCCAATTCAGTGGACTTTTGGAGGAAGAAAATTTCAAACATGAAAATCTACCCTTCCATACAGATGGTTGAGCTGTAGGAAAGTGTAGCTCAGATTTCATCTGTGCATCAGGAAATCGTCAGTTTCCTGACATATAACAAACTAAACTGCGTTTGTTGGAGGACTAAATACTGCTGAGAAATTATGTGCACTTTCCGACCTGTCAGTTGGGTCTGGCAAACGTGCTCACCACTGCTTTCCCAAGAGAGAAAAGAAAGGAAGAAAAGGAAGACACTCAGAGCTGAATTTGGCTGGAGATTTGCCAACTTTGAGAGTCAGAAATTCAAGTTTGAGCTTTTTACGAATCCATTTCAAGTTGATGCGGACAGCGCTCCAGTTCGGGCGTGTTTACACCGTTCAACCCAAACACAATCCCACAGCTCCGCATTCAGGCCGGCCATGTCCAGAGCTTTTTTGGGAGCACTCGTTTGTGGGAGAAAATGTTCTCTTTTACTACATGATCAAAGATCTTTTACCTTTATTTTTTCATGTCCCACACAACCAATGGTCATATTCTGGCCTGTAAAACAGGATGTTTTGAGGTGGCTGTATGCATTATTTTGCTTTACTAACTGTATTGATGGCTAACAAACTTTTTTTGTTAACTTTTTTAGGGCTTTATATGGACCACATTGTCTGTGAGAAGGTTATATGGGACATGCAAAAATATAGTCAAATATATTTTAGTTGAATTCTTTCGATTAAATAAAAACGTGTCAATAAACTTGATATGATTCTCATTTTTCAGTGTTGTCCTTACTGAAAATGAGTTTGACACCCCTGCTTTAAGTGATAGTGTTCGTCTGCCTTTGCAGTTAACAGTGTTACAGGAACTGTGTGTGAAGATTATTTATTTTACAAAGAATATTGCATATTTCTGTAAAGACGTCCTTGTGAATATTCCATCAGTGCTAAAGTGTATTTCTTTAAAAGCTACATGCTTTTCATGTTGTTAATTGAAATTCCATGAGGTCACCACCAGATTTGAAATTATTTGTTTACAACAGCTTCAGGCAAAAGATTTGACTAATTACAGCTTTGCCCTGGCTTCACTGCGAGATGTTTTTTGGTGCTTGTGAGAGATGCCGAAATGGTTTAAATGAAAAAATGAACAAAAGGGACATAGCAGTTTAGCTGCTTACAGTCAAGATTTTCCATCAGTGTGGATGCATCTCTGAAGTCAATAATGAGGTTCAAAGGCTGAATGCTGCATGTGTGTCTCACTCCTTTGTTCTGAGTCTGCATGGATATGTGAAAAATAACATCAAACCTTTCATCAAAGTATTTATCTTACTTATTTAACTAATTCATCAAGTAGACACCCTATTCACTTTGATTCAGATGTATTTGGCTTGAGGGTATTTGGTAATGCTGAGCACAAGATTAATTAATAAGATATCACACCCTTGCCATTTTAGACAATTTACAAAAAAGGTTCTATCTGCTATGAATCCAACATCAACATGTTCACATATTTAATGAGTCTGCTAATTAACTGAGATGATAGCATACACCGCATTGTGGCTGTACCATGTTTTGCCCAGCAGTGCAAACTTATTTGTTTCAGTTCTTATTTATTTATTTCTCTGTGCACATATTTTCTCCCAGGAGAGATATGTGGAACCTTTTGCTGGATCCATATCTCTGCCTCTCCCAGAGGATATGGCAGGCTTCTAATGTTTTGAAGTTTTATCTGATTAAGAAAATGAATTTCAGGCTCTGTTTCTTAACACCATCGGAAATTTGCTGTCATAGTTTCACCCTAATTGCAGGTACGCTGTGTTAAAATGGATTAGTAATTAAAAAGACGTAAGATTATTTTTTACTTTGTTGATATGTGACAACGATCATATCTAGGCAAAGCATTAACAACAACAACAAAAATCAAATGAAAGAAAGAGTGCTAATCTGAAGGTAGCTGTTACTTAGAGTGCTTTTGAGACCAGAAAATAAGTATGGAAAAATTAAAACTTTACAACTATAGATGAAATAATAAAAATCTTGAATTGAAGATTTAGGGCAAATCTTGACATATTGATAGGCTCACACTAAGTGAAATAAATAACCTGCTCCAGCTTGGTTTCTTAATGTTCTTGAAACAAATATCAAGAATTCATTTAATATTTAATAAAATATGATAAAAGCTGTTGCCCTGGACCCCACATTAAATTTTCATTCTAGTTTCAAGTGGCAGTCTTAGCACAGATCTCATTTTTAAATTGTCATATCGACCCCGATCCAATTACTTACATTTCATAAGACACCACAGAGGTTGAAAATGTCATCAAATTTCCATACCTAAAATGTCACACGTTGTGTTTGCGCAAGAAAATAAAAATTTAGCCAGAGATTCTTTTAATAGTTGACCACAGGTTTTACAATGCAGTGCATTCTGACATTTAATACAGCATCAGACTGCCTCAGTAATGAATTGTGAGTAATGGTTTCATCTGCACATAGATCATACAAAATGGCATGTGGCTGATCGGTTGTAGTGCTCAGTGTTTTCAGGCTGAATGGACTGTTGTCACTCAGAGAAATGGATGATGTTGGCATTGTAAAGACAGATGTGGATGAGATTTCTGCAAATTCTGAGAGAGAAACGGTTTGAGACTGAGAGAAGACAAGTATGATATATGCACAGGAGACACAGGCAGGGGACTGCCACAGTTTTAACAGTTTGGAGAGCTTTTTTGGTGGGATTATGAATGTTTATGTCATCTTCCTAACTAGCTAACCACCTCCATCTGTCATCCATGAAGAAGAGCAACAGAAAAACGTTGACTAGCTGGTGATATGTGATAATGATAACTTTTTGGTATATTTTGGTGGTAGGGTAAGTGCATTTCCCTATGTTGCTTTTTTGCTTTTTTAACTCCCAATAAAAGTCAACATTCTCATGGCATTTACAGTTCCAGCTGCATTACAGGTGTATGAAAAGATATTCAGTTACATTATAATCTGATGATGGTTTTAATGGCTAATTGCATAAAAAATATAGCTTTTTTACAAGGCGAGGATGAAAATATATTTTTCTTTATTGCATCTCCATTTAATCAGTAATGGTACAATAAATAGCTTCTGACCTTTCAAAGCATACCAGAGTTATGCATCTAGGCAAAATGGTTGAGGAGTTATTAATAACTCATTTTAGGTATGTTATTTTAGGCGTTTTTCCTGGACAAAGATGTCTCTTTCCAAGAGGTTAACACAGAAAATCAGTTTTCATTTTGTTTTCCAAAAGGAGGGGTGATTCCAGAATGAGGAGGATATTTAATCTTGACTGGGCAAAGGTTTTTAGGGTCAGCAGGGTTGAGGAATTTGACAGATTCTGAAGACTTAGATATAATATGAAAAGGCAATAGGTTAAAAAATGGGTAGGAGGGCTTTTGCTCAGAGACATAGATGTGACCGATTCAAGATGAAGGTTAAAAGGTCTATAGGAGGGCAGGAGCAGGTCAATGGGAGGGACAAAGGGCTTTCTCTCTCTCTGTCTCTCAGTGGGTGAATTGCCTTTGGCTTCGGAGGTCTATTAAATCTTGGTCTCATCTCAAAACCAGTAATCCTGCCAAGCGACTGGAACCCTTCAATCACTCAATATCTGCAAGATCTCTCTGCAACAGGCTGATGATAGGAGTTGACTCTCGTTTTCTGTTTTGAAGGAAGCTTGTTATTTGTTTTGAGCAACAGATTTTCATTTCAGTCCTGATTATATAATGGGCACCAGACCTTGCTAATTCCATTTATAAGTGAGCGGATGACACCACAGCACATTGCACATGCTGGATTTTAGTATTTGTTGATACCTGAAAGACAAAATACAATAGACTACTGCCGTGCTAGCAACTCTGTGAGACTCTAGTGAAGCACAGCCGAGCTCAGAGCTAAATGCTATCATCAGCATGCTAAGGTGCTCACAATGACAATGTTAGGAGCTTGGGCTAGGAGCCCAAATGTCTGTGCAAAATTGATGGCAATCCATCCAATAGTTCTAGATTCGAGATATTTCAGTCTGGATCAAAGTGGTGGCCCAACAGACTGACCTACTGACAGACCTACAACGCCAAGAGCCATGCTGCTGTCATGGTTAAAAAAGCAAAAGTGTTTGAGAGTTTTCTTTATGACCAGAACTCAACAGCTCCTTCTTTCTTCAGTGGACAAAAAATAAAGCCATCATGAACCGATCCTTTGTGAAATCAGGTGGCACTTCACTGATGAAAGAGGCCTATGCTTAAGAGACTGCAAGAAATGTGATGACCATTGCTTGTTTAATTGTGCATAAATGATCCATAACACTGTTGTAAGGAAAAGGGCCCCATCTAAAGTCTCTCTAATATCCTCCCAGACAATAATTACTGCCCATTTCTTGAGCTGTGGAGGAGAGGGAGAAGTATGTTGAGAGGGTGCCTGCCACAAGGTATAGGGCTAATTGCAACCTCCCTTTGGTGGAGAGCTCATCGTGGAAATTTAATGCAGCAGGCAGGCAGATGGAATTACTGTAAATGGTGCATTTAGAGAGTTTATGAGTGTTGCCATGAACAGCCTTAACTGACACTGATGAATGCCCAGCTGTACCTTCTTTAATAAAAATGACAGTTTCACCACATAGTGGTCATTTTCACTGACAAATTATCTGATTTATCATCAGCTACATTCCATCCAGTTTGGCAATTTGCAACCTTAAATGCAAATCAGCATGGGTTCATAGCATCTTTCTATAAAAGTGCTAGAATGATTCTTATGGCTTGGGTGTTGAGGCTATTCATGTGTTCAATGGGCCAAATCGCAGGGCTTAACTGGCAACAAATTGACCATTATATGCACTGGTTTGGCAGAGCCAGCATTCCTTATGCTTCTGAGACCACAGGAAACATTGTGTCTTTGTTATGAAATGGCCACGTTTTGCCTTTATTAGAATACTAACTCAACCTACAACTCTAACATCCGTATAAAAGTTCAAGAATAGAACTTTCCGAAGGCCATTTGTGGTGGCTTTTGGTTGTGTATGGATGGGAGATGTTTGGCACTTCATTTCAATGTACGATGATGTGCTTTTCCGACTGTAACAATCATTATGCAATGTCCGGTCAAGTTTGTTAAATTATATATGAAACATCTGGTTACACATTCAAAATAAAATGTAAACGTTGAGAAACATCGCTGTTTTTAAGTTGCACATTGTTAAAGTTGTGAGGCGTTGCGATTTGGTTAGGTGTGTAGGCACCAAAAGTACTTGGTTAGGGTTAGAAAAAGATCATGATCAATTTACTTAACATACGTAACTTAAACATTTAATGTTGACTTTTTGCTTCACACGGGAAATGGACACTTGTCTTCTGGTTGAAAGTCCGGGTTCTGGCCCTCCGTCCACCCCAACCACCTCCGCTTTTCTGTTAAATATCATATACCCAGATTTACCGTCCAAAAGTGAGGCTACACGCCTCCCCCAGTGCGTTGAACTATGGAGCTATATGGAAATCGCCAGTGCGTTACAAACTGAGGCCGACAGGCCTTGACCATGCGTCCATATATAAACATCACTTTTCGACAGACCAATCACAGCCTGCATCGGGTGAGACATTAAAAAAATGTTGACATGCTACAACAAACTTTAAAAATGTTGTTTCTTATGCATGAATGGTTAGAATTATTGAGAGTGTGTGAAAACTAGTCTGCAACTGAGCAGAAAGGTCAAAATAGATAGCTGAAAGTTATTGTAGTTAGTTGGGTGAAATACCCTAATTTCGACACTAAACAACCACACACTGTCATTTCCAATAGCAGTATATTGTAAAATTTAAAGTAATAAAATATTCAGTTCGAAGTTGGAGGTACTGTATGTCAGCACATAATCACATACTAATCCCAGTTTGGTTCGCTGAACGTACGTGATGCAAATTTTCAGCATGTGGCTCCACAAAAATTCACAGTTAAACTCATAGAGCCCTCTTAGATGGTGAAGCCTGTGGAAAACGCAACTTTAGGATACTCAGACACGCCATTCCCCATGAAATTTCTCTTTTGCTAGACGCCTGTGCAAAGAGCTAACACTGGAGCTTAGGTATGCTTATTATTAGTTATTCTTTGCTGTGTAATTGTTGAGTGATGCAGGAGTGGCGCACCCCAGCACTCCTAGCATAAAACATTCATCAAATGAAAATGTAGCTAAACCTCAAGGAATAATAATGTTCCAATATAATATCAAACATGAAAAGGAGGAAGCTAATCTACATTATCGCTCACAAATTAAATGTTAGAAAGCAAATATTACCCTCTGCTCTCTATAGAGATTCATCTCCCACAAATACAGATGCTCTGGAACAGTTTTGCCTGGAGTGCAGAAAGTAATACCGAGATTAGCCTTAATTGTAATTCCTGTCTCATATCCGACTAGTTTCCATTTTCCAGCCTTTAGTTTTTGATGTTTAATACTTAAGTTGTTACTCACGTCCGCAAACCCAAATAATCCGGTCTGATAGAAATCAACACCCTAACATGCACAAAATCTGCACATAACAATAAGTTTGCTGCTTTGACGAGGGGAAAAATCTGCAAGGCTTTGCATGCGCGCACACACACACAACTTCATGTTAGTGTGCATGTGCGTGAATGATCGTGCTCAAGTGATGGATCCAGGGGTTTTTCATGAATTAAGTCACCTTTAGTTTGCTGTCGCACAGCCACGACCTAATTCACATTGTGCACACAGTCATCTTGTTAGAAATTCACAGCCATTCAGTTACCTAATTAGTTCACTAAGTTCCTTCATAAAGAGCTATCGATCCTCATCCCTGCTGGGAATGAATCAGGGGATTTGAATATCGTTGTATTTCCTCATGAGCTACACATACACACACACGTACACACACACACGTTGAAGTTCAATCACTGTGTCCTATTGTCACTCTTACCTTCAAACCTCACTCGCATACAAACATGAGCTATGAATATTGTTCCCTGAAAGTGCCTTCACTGCGCACATGCAATCTGGTTTCCCAGCTTGGTTACAATGGTGTGTGTGTGTGTGTAGTGTTGGGGAGGGGGGTCTTCATTATTTTCTCTACCTGTGTGATCTCATTGGTTGAGTGTGATCAAAGGGAGACTCATCTCTGTGCAGAGGAGAGAAAATGGTGGAGAGCCTGATCAGCGAGCCTGCACTCTAATCTTCTGTGAATGCAGCCTCAGCACTATCCCTCTCTCTAAGTCTCTTTCTGTCTCTGGGGCTGCTTGCTAACCAATAGTCATGTGGCTGAGAGTGGAAGAGGAGAGCAGAGAGCAGGATAAGTGNCCACCAATACCTCCTTCTTTTCTCTTTGCAGTGTCTGTCTGTCATCTCCTTATTGTTTGATAATGTGCTTTCTTGGATGTTATCACTCCTTCTCCTGTTGAAACACTCCCCCTCTCCATCATATACCTCTCTATATCTCATCTTCAGATCTTACCCCCCTCATTCGCCATCCCGTCCTCCCCTCCTGCTACTACTGATTGCACATTCCCGGCATACACGAGTGAGAGAGAGAGAGAGTGAGGTAGACTCAAACAACAACAAAAAGGGCCGCACTCAGCCCCTAATCTCTCTATCCACCTCTCCTTGGGCTCCCTCCTGCTGTTTCTTTTTTTTTTCTTCCTTAAGTGGAAATATTTGTGGCTATTAAACATGGATGACTTGATGGACGATGCTGCTGTTGCCCCGTGCTGTCCTTAATACATTATCAATCACATCAATATATTTTTAGCCTTTTCAGTATGAATTCCTGTGAAGCAGGGGTTCTAAAAGTCTGGAACTAAATGTACAGGTTAAATTTTAATTTTTTTACCGTTCCCATGGTGCTTTGGGGGATGTAAACAGGAAATATGATTTAGCTGTGTACAGACTGTCTTTAGACTATATTTGTTTACATTTTGGCAAACTGGCACTATCAGAAGTATGCTGAATTACCTGTTACTAGTTCCTGAACTATCACTGGCTTATTTAAAGAAGAATACTTAAAAACTGGATGATTCTTAGGCAAGCTCTGGAGTTATTAGAAGCGTATTTTTCTTTAATTGATAACTGGATTTAATGAAACTGGCGATGAAATGTGAGATGGACATTTAAGATAATGATTTTGTCTGGTAAGTCACATTTTATCTAAAAATGTGTGCATGTTGTCTCCGTGTTCTGTTCTCCAAGAAGGAGTATGATTTTCGACACAAATTGCAGCAATCAGGCACTGTGAGGGTTTTAAAGTACCTTAACTGCCTGCATGAGCTGTGTGTCACAGTGAGTGCTACAGATCCAACTGCTGACTCTGATGGTGAGCTCACACACACACACACAGACACACTCTCTCGCTTGCGTCTGTTGGGTTGTGAGCATTACGAAAGGTTGAAAACCTCTGCTCTAAAACAATATTTGCGTACACAATGAGAGATTGATGCAAAAAAACCCCAAACATATGGTTATTAACTCCAATGAGAAAAAAACTGGTCGAGAGCAACATAAAAATAATGTGAATGCAGAGGTACTGGAGATGTGGAGTGCCGACTCAGCGCAGCCTTGTTTAATTACTGTTCACCTGGGCCAAAGGCCTAATGGAAGACTTGGCTGCGGGCCCAGACAAACAACGTTCCACTTGGCTTCAACTACTAGAAAATCTTCGTTCTGACTCATGCGGCCTTGTTGGCGTCGTCGGTCTCAAAACTGCAAAGACAAACTGCAAAGACAGGCGACGACAAGGGAATTCTCACTAACAACGTATCTGCACACGTCCAAGAGCCGACCACGATGGTGAAATTGTAAACTAACATGCCGAAGAAGATTAGTGTGCTGATGAAATGATGAAAATGCACTGCTGAAATGAGACGGACCATTTTTGGTATGTCATTTCATATATGTATGTTAATGTCTATGTGAACAGCCTTAAAATATAATTGCATGAACAATAATCGAAATATGGTTCTTAGGAGTTGTTGTTGGTGTGTGAACATGGTGCCAATTTAAGATTCCCAATGAGTTCAATCATATTTAATCTCTAGATATGATGTTATTGACAATGTCTGTTTGTGTGTGCCTCTGTGAGTACACACCAGGGTGGTTAGAAAGCTTCCAAGAGCCGCTTGTAATACATTGGCCATGTGACAGATATGGAACAGAGTCAGCATTATAGTCTCTCATTTAGACCCTGTCCTATTGATTTCTCCCACTAAAGTCTTGATTGAAATTACTGGGAAGACAGCTCCAGTAAAGTGCTCAATAGCTGGGCTCCCATAAATTACACAGAATAGAGATTGTGGTGTGTGTGTGTGTGTGTGTGTGTAGGTGGTGGTGGGGGTGCTTGTGAGAAGATAATTTTGCAGTCTGAATTGACTGTAACTTGTCTGTTAAGATGGGAGGCATTAAAATGTAATGTTCAGTTCATGATCATAAATAAGGTAAATGAGAATTTTACAATATTTAAGATAACAAGCAAATTTGGGACCACTAAAAATGTGGTTTAACATGGGGGACATAGGAGACATAGTGTGTTTCTTTGTATGTAATCTGCAGTGAGCATGTAGTGTAGTGAAAGCACAGAAACACCTTCATGCAGTTCAATTAATTTGAATTGATTAAAGCTTGAAGCAGATGTCGTTAGCTTTCCTATCGTAATATCGATTTTCTGGTATGCTTTAATGTATTTTACACCCATAAAGGTAAATATATAAATATTCCCTAAATATTTTGAACATATTGGCTTTCTCATAGGAAAACTGCTTATCAAGTATTAACCTTTCAAAAGCTATATGTAAGAAACACTGCTTTGCCTTTCAAGCAATCCAGTTTTTTGTTTTTTTAAAGTTTATTTTTTCAAGGTTTGGGAGAATATTCAGTACTCTTGATAGATGATAGTACTTGATACTTGATAGTAGATGTTCTAGTATTCAATTGTATAAATGCAGCTTTCTAAGTGTAGTGTCACTCAGTGTTGTTAAAAACCAGCACTAATGGTAGATATTGCAGACTAAAGGAGTGAATAAGAGATTGAAGATGCAGAGATGGCTTGGCCATCTGTATTCGAGATGCAAAATTCACACTTTTAGATGTCATATTGTAACTTGTGTTTAAGTTCAGACTTGACTGGGGTAACTTATGAACAGAAAAGGTTTTTCAAAGATTGCTAAGGCAGTTTGAACATTTTAATAACAGTGTTTTTCATGTGTTGGTCATAGCATCGTTCACAGTTAATCCGCAGCCAGTGCTTCAAAGGTTTTTGCCCAAAAAAAGAGAGAGAGAGAATGTGAGCAGCAACAATCAGCTGATCTGACCTTCAACTCCATAAAGCTCTTAAAAACATATTCTGACAGGTCAGTGATTTTAGCTCATTTTAGCAGCAGCCTTCCGCTAATGCCACGGCTGTTCTTGCTGTAACGTCAGATGTGTTGGCTATGGCTCGTTACCTTTGTTCAAATAATGCTTCAGCATATGTTTTGATTTTACCATTCATAGTATCTTTCATGGAAACTCAAAGTTTTTCTTCAAACAGATGGTATGTCAAGTTCAAGTTTATTGCTGAAGAGGGAAATTCAGTTGGCCTGCAAGTCCACATAAAAATAAAAATTACTTTGAAAAAGACAATGAGAAAGATGCATAGTGAAATACTAAAGTAAACAAATAAAAATTAAAGCTGCAAGCACAGATGAGCCACACCTCCCTCCTGTCAGGGCATTGTTTTCTGAGTATAGTGGACGCAGCTCTGAATTGTCATGAATGTTGGACACTGCACGAGGGAGTCGTTGAGCCAGTCGCTGAATCTGGATCTTCGTCCTCCAGGACAGTCAGCCCCTCCCCTTCTCTCCCACTGTCCATAGTTTGCATTATCATTCCTCTCTCTCCCTCTGTGTATTTGTTTGTTTCAGTTCTCTGTGTGAATGCTGTTGTTCCTTTGTGTGGCCCAGACTCTTAATATCAAACATGTGAAATATGAAAAGTTGATGATGATGTGGAGGAGAGAAAGTCCAGATACAAAATGTGAAACATCAAGCAACATGGATATAACAACGCCCCTTACACACAATTAAAAGGAAATTTAAAAATTTTGCAATTAAACATTGCAGTGATCTTCAGTCTGCACTGCCTAAATTTGAAGTTTATTATTTATCTAGGAGGAGTATGTTAAAGTGTGGAGCCTGTAAAAGGTCAAAAAATAACCTAAAATTGCCTATTCAATTCAAAATGGCTGACTTCCTGTCAGGTTTATAGTGTTGCTCCATTAAGGCTTCATTTAAAGGCTGGACATTAAGCATGTGTCTCCCAAATTTGGTAAATCTAAGCCAAACAGTCAGGTGGGGGCTTTTATTTTGAAAATTGTTAGGGAATGCTACTAAGCCATTGTTCCACAACCACGCACGCGAGACCTGTATCAGGGGTCTCTTTTCACAACTTCTGATGTGTGTGCCAAGTTATACAACTTTTTGAGCATCTCAAGCATCCCAAATATCCGCTTGAAGTTTTAAAAGACATCATAATAATAAATGTAAGGAATGCAATAGGGACCTCGCAGCGATCGCTTCCCTAATGAATTGCAAGGTGTGGCTGTCCTCAGACGTTATCTTGTCTTGCTACTTATTTGTCTTTGGTGTAGGTCTTCCACCGACTGTTGGCTGATGCCTATGATTTTGCTGCCATGTTTGAACGTCCTTTCCAATTAGAGTTGATCTTGGCTGCGTATGTTCCCAAACATGCAAATGAGGCAAAGGTAAAGTACACTCTGCACAACAGATTGATAAAAAACTGACAGCAGAAGTCAGTGAATGTGAAAGTGAATGTTTCATTTTGCTATATTTGGCTTCTGCACACTTATCAAATTTGAAGTTACGATGGCTTATAATGCCGTTGTGACACAGGTCAATCATTACGTCTTTGGTTATCTTTGTATTAATGCCTAGCTAGCTCTGTTAGCTCCGGCTGGTGAAATGTGCTGTTTCTCCCGAGAAATCAGACAAAGACAATGGGTGACAATTCAGAAAACCAATGATTGCTCTAACTTCTGTATATTTTCTGTAATAGTGGTGGCCCTGTTTAAGTGGTTTGCAGTCATTCATGTGAAGTGTGTAGAGTACAGGTGTCAAAATGCACAAAAGGGGGCATTGCAACTCCCCAGTAGATGATTGTAGCAGCAAACAGCTAACAAGAGTCAGGTCCCATTGCATAAAACATTGTTTGAGGTTTGTATTCAGTGATTATTTGCATTCCTTGCCATGCTTTTCTGGTGTCATTGTCCCTAAAACGTAGTTGCACTCTGTCCTTGTACTGCAGTTCACACTGTAATTTTCTTTTTAATCTGCTTCTGAATAGTTTTGCGCTGTCCTTTATCACCAACCATAAACACCCCGTTTTTATCATTTAGAAGTGCTTTTAGCTCTGTTGTAACACATGGCTTGTTGTTAGGAAAAAATTCTGTGTTCTCACAGAATTTGGTGTAATCAAACACCACCTCTGCAGCCTCATTGATATTTGAAATGGGGTCTGTTAGTGCGTCCCAGTTAGTGGTCTCAAAGCAGTCTTGAAGGGTTTCAGCAGTCTGTGTTGACCAGGTCCTGGTTTTAATTCTCTGCATGGGAACATTTCTTGCCATTGGTTTCTATACAGGAATTAACTGTGTCAAGTCCAGGCCAGGAAGTGATTTTGCCAAGTATGATCCAGGAATATTTTATTAACACAAATCAAAACATGTAGCACCAAATGTATTAGAGGCGACATAATGGTCTTAGGTCGATAAACATTCTGACAAACTCTAAAAACATTTACTTTTGAGCTTTTGAGGGAGCTTGTGATGTAAGCCTGCATTATTAGTCAGAGGATAGAGCACTTGGAACATAGACTCCACAAAATTATGCACCACCCAGTCCCTACTTGTTGTGCTTCCGGCTTAGCTTGCAACTCCTTGAACAACTGACAACAGGCAGTGCTTGTGGGATCACAGGGATCATGTCCTTGTCGTTGAATGGGTGGACAGGGTTTATGTGCTTAAAACTTTTTTAAGCTAAGCAAAGCTTAAGTATAGAGCTTTAGTATAAATTTAATATTATCAGCCTTGACAAATCCAATCATTACTAAATATACAAGGTGAACATTTTTCCCCTCTCAACCTTTGAACATATTAATTAACTACAAACTGATGAATCTTTTAGCCAGTTAGCAGTGTGGCACTATGGATGACAATGTCAGTCTGTTGGTCAGTCATTCCACCACTTTGTTGCAGGCTGAAATAGCTCAACAACTTTGGGTGGACTATCATGATTTTCTTGTGCAGACATTCATAGTCCCCAGAAGATGAATCTTACCGACTTCCTCTAGCACCAAACACTGGTCCTAGTTTTCACTTATCCAGTACTATGAATTGTAATCACTTTGGCAGTAACAGGGTCCTTGCACCAAGTTAATTCTTTTTAAGACTTTTTAAGTCCTCAACAAATATAAATTAAAGACCTTAAATTGAAACAATTTCTTTGATAGAAAAGAGATGTGCGTTTGATCTCTTAATGAACAATGCAATGCCATATTTGGCAGTTTTATTTTCACCACAGGTGAATGACTTTGTATATTGCGAATCGAGGAACATAGAGGCTGTTTAAACCTGGCATTTAAATGTATTTCGGGTGATCAGATTGTGGTCGGGTAGCACTTGACCACATGAAAGTACAGGGGTAAATGCACCCGAGACGTATTGAGGACAGACTGTGATCAGCAAAATGATCTCTGGAGTAGTCAGGGACACCATGACCACATGGATGCACATGTGTTGTCTATCCACATACAACAATTACTTGGGTGGAAATAAGTACTGCTCACAGTCTTCAGCAAATAAAATCCAAAAGTCTGACAGGTGCCTGGACAGTGTGTCATTCAGTGTTGTGCATAAATGTGCTCAAACAGTGTAGATTATTGATCTTGCTCAAAGTTTTTGTGAACTCATCGTGTCCGTTTATGAACGTGAACTAGGGGGCAATTGAAACAATAATGTTAATTATAGTGATACAATCTTCCTCAATAAAAATATACCAATGGTTCAATAAATATTTGATTTACATTATTTGAATCACCAACAAATTATCACTTTCTTTTTTATTAAGATATTTATATTATTTGTTGAGGAAAACGGACTGAGAAAAGATTTTAGTTTTCTCATGCATATTTGTTGTTTTGAATGTTCTACCTCAGCTCTGTGAAGTGATCCACTGTTTGATACCAGACTGCTTTTCGCATCAAGTGTTTGTCATGTTCTGACCATAAAGAAAAGTTTAAAAGCACAATTAACCATCTGGTTTCTTCAGGAGCAAAAATCAGCCTTTAAAGTTATCATAATAAAAACAATGATTAAATAATGATTTTACTTTTTTTTTCTCCATATTGCCCAGCCCTTTCTCATACACTGCTGTTAAACTCAATAGAATCCACTAAAATAACATAAAAGTGTAACTTACACATTATAACGAAAAGTAGCAAGAAAACTTTGTCAGACTGAACTTAGGTTTCTTTTTCACTTTACGGCTGAGCTAATACACAGGCGCACTGCTAAAAAGAGGTAAATAATCCATGGAGGAAATCAAATCACAGTGAAAGACACTTTAAAAAGTTATTTTAACCTGTAGTTATCGATCATTTTTTGGACCTCCTCAAATGAGAGGAGGACGTGATGTAGGTTACAGTTGTTTGAACTAGACAGAACGATCAGATCTTCCTCCAACCACTTTAACTTTCGTCTCCCAATCTTGCAGCCACGACTGACGATAATATGACAGCGAACGTAAACGTAACATGAGTAATATTAATGGCTGGGTCTCGCATTGTCTATTACTAAAAGAAAATCATACAAATACACGCTAATTAGGCAACTGTGCGTGACAATTTTCCCACCAGCCTTGAAGGCACCATCGGCAAATTTAATACCTACAGCAAATTTATGGTAAATTTAAGACAATTTAAGACCTTAATTTCCCTGATTTCAATTTAAGACCCTTAAAGACTTTTTAAGGAGCCACGGGAACCCTGCTTAACCTTCCGTCAAGCTCCATCATCAGGTCAAAATTTTGGTTAAATGACAAAACAGCTGTAAAAGTAATGACAGATTTACTTAGTATGCTAACAGGCTAAACTACAATGGTGAAACTGGTAAACATTATACAGCACCATTTAAACATCAGTGCGTTAGCATTCTTACATTAGCATTAGGCTATTCAGCTAAGGCAGCCCCAAAGAGCTGATAGCACAGCTATAGACTCTTGTTATAGAAGTTATTCATTTAAATTTTAATGTCATTTTGGTTCCTGTACGCTTACTATATTTGAAACCCCATATGTTGAATTACACAAAACAAAAAGAGCAACTTGAAAAAAATATTCAAAGGAAACCAACAATTTAACCAGTATTTTTGGAAATGGCTATATCAAGTATGAATGATGGAGATTTGAGACATTACCTATGAATATCTCCGGTGGTCAGAAATGACCTGTGATGGAATGGCGGCCATTTCTTTCATCCATTAGATAAAAAGAGGTCTAAAAATGGTGTCTGCAGGGGAAAAAGTTCAACTTTGTCTTGTGGACGTTCATTTTTCTCACATGCTCACTCTTGTCACTCTGTCTCTGCCTCTTGTTCCTTCTCGCTCTGCGTCACGTCCCTTCATTTATGCATTCATATCCACCAATTCCATCTCTCATTCGTCCAGGTTTTGCTTACTCACCATCCACCAGTCAGCCCAATATATTCCTCTGCAATTGCTAAAATTGTGTCTGACAACATAATTTATATATTTTTTCTACTGCTTTTCTGCTAACGGTAGTTTAAAGGGCAAATGTGCTGGGTAGAATAGAGTCATCATAATCTTACCTGAACCTCAGGAATTCCATTTTAGGACATTTAACTGTTACTTTGATTCACAACAATATGCATTTAGCAGGCATGAAAGAGTTGACTTTGACGGCACACAGATTTCATGGAAATGGATAATTGGGAATTGTTTTTCTCGTACAAAGTGACAAATTATGTTCAAGTTCTGAATATAATCTGTTTCACTGCCCAAAGCAATAGTACCATATGTTCACACTATCTCAAGAACTCAGAAAGATGGGAAATTAGATTAGGAAGAAAAAGTCAAAACTGGTAAAAGGCCATTGCATCAAAGAGTTTGACAGAAATAACATTTTAATTTCAAGGTGGATTTAGAAGTGATGAGATGAGCGATGATGTACCCCTGACTTCCATTAAACAAATTATGTATTTAAAAAAAATTAAAATTAACAACACTGATCAAATGTGACCCATACAGTTCTATTGGCCTGCCAGCTCTATATGAACTAAACCCCTCTGGAAATGTTTTCATTTGTTGTCTAGTATCCCCAAATGCATTCAGTGTGGTGTTGAACTGATTAACACACAATGTTACATAAATATTTGGATGCCATATTGCCACAGACATATTCATCCTATCTGTGTCTGCTAACACAATCCATTTCAGGCTTGTTCCAATTGCTTTTGGCATGGGGCGCCACGGAAAACCAGATTATCAAGTTCACAACACACTTGGCCCAATACAATATGCAGTGAAAATCAAGTCCATCTCCAGACTGGAAATTCAGTGCTGTCGCCTCAGTTTTTGCAGTTTGTAGTTCACTTGATGGAGTGATGGTATTCTCTGACTGCCTGTTAACAACAAAAAGTAGGCCTATACATACATAAATTACCATCACATGTACATATAAAATAAAATATGAGAGACAGTATCCTAGAAATTACTGTTTGGATTGTTGTGACACTGATGGTCTCTGTTTGCATGCAATCAATAACCTGTTTGCACTCTGACTGTTGTTTTTTCTTTCATGTACAATCCACAGTATGTTTGCTGGATATTTCTGTTTTTATGCAATCATGTAGATCATTATCATTGACTGACTATCCATTTGACATTATTTCAAGCTCAAAGGCATAACCTTCAAAACCTTATGAAAACAAAAACCCTTTTTTGATTCTGCACTAGTACTTCAATGTATTTACATTCAGTAATTAGCCCTCAATATCATAATTTTCACTGTCCCACATTGGATTCAGTTTGCAACAAGCACGAAAGGTTCACAGGAAACAATACATGCATGTAATCCAGTGTAATTGCATTCATTTGATATCAGCCTCACCTTTACTGTTAACTCTCTTTACGCCATATAAGAGCAATATTAAGTACTAATACAATGCAAAGTGAATATCCTGCTCCTGCTTCACTAGCATTCAGCTAGTAAAATATAGGGTGGCTTTTATTATGAACAAGACACAGGAAATGCAAAGTACTTGCCAGTGCTAGCTCTAACAGTGATCATTCATCAAAATGCTCCTGCAAAACGGTTTCTTCAACGTTATTTTTGGCAGTGGATTAGCTTTAAATATTGCAGGGACTAAATGCTCAAGACGGAGCAGCCATATTGAGCTGCTAGATAAGGAGTTGCAGGCAACAGACAACTTCTCAGCAAGGTAACCACCACTGTGGCCTGCTTATGAGTGGAAAAATACTTGCACCATGTGCAGCATGAAATCAGATTGTAGTTGCTCATGACATGACTGAATAAGACCGATTAATGACAGATTTTATCAAAAGAAGGGAGTTTTTTGGTTGCACTTTAAACAGATACACAGTTGTTCTTGGACCTGTGGGTGTTGCAAAATCAACCAGGACGGGAATCTTAAGGATTAGAACTTTAGGTTGAGCACATTTTTCTAAAGATGTCACATCTAGGCTAGAACCATGTAATCAAATGTGCATTTAATTGCACTTTAGATACACTATACATACCCATTTCAGTTGCAGATTGGCTTTTGTTGTGGCCCAAGGTTGCACTGTTCTTAAGGTGAAATGGAAAGGGGAGCCATTGTCAGTAGCTCTTATTGACTTCCATTCGGCAGAACAAAGAGTTAAGTGTACTACTGTAGGTTGGCAGGAAAGTGAGAGATGTGATGGGTGCTATAAGTGCACGAGCTGCCAGATGGTGCTCACAGAAGCGTGATCATTTGACATTTTTTCACCAAAGGGCTCCGGGGGGGAATAGAGAGAGCAGGCAGAGAGGTAGAGAAGTGAGTGACGAAGTATTGGGTGCACAGACCCTCCTGTACCAATGCTAGATATTTTTTCCTTTCCTTATATTTTCTCTTTTTTTAACCTATTACCTATCTTACATTCTTTCTCCAACCACATAGCCAGTGCAGTCTTTTATTGTGTTTTGTTTTGTGTAGTTGGGATAACGTTTGATGCTCTCATGTTGGAAATTGTCACAGCAATATCCATCCATCCTGTCTGATATCTGGCCTCCTGTCTCATGTCTGAATCAAAGCTAATTGGCTTGGCTGGCATCGTTTACATGTTGTTCTCAAGCAGTGCCAACAGGGCAAGTAAATCTCATCTGGTACACAATCAGTAAACACTTTGGAGCTAAAGCCATGACTGCATGTTATGCATGCGTTTGTTTATGCATGACTATGCACATTTGCTATGACCGTGCCTTTGCACATGTGAGTATGCACCTGAGTGGTGGTGAGGCCACAGAGCTGCATTCTTGGTGCATTCATTTGACCTTTGTGATTAGAGGCACGCGTGTTTGGGAGACTCATCACTGGGCAAAGCTCTGCCTACTTAGGTGACAAATGCCATTAAGATGCCAAAGTTTAGAAATGAACCACTTCCTAAATGTGATATTTCTTACTCAGTGAAAACAGAACAAAATAATTATCTATTTTTTTTGTTTTTTTTAAATGATATTTTCAGATTGTGGGTTGTAGGTTGTGTGACCATACCAATTGTATAGTCATACAATTTACATTCAAGGTTTGAAAGTGTGTGCATGCTTTTGATTAGTTTTCCTCAGCATTCCAAGAAGCATTACATCCTGAAGACATTAGCATGCTGTACAAAGAAAAGAATAAATGATGCACATACTAACAAAAGAATACATTTGGATTTAACTGGAAATGCAAATGAAATGACCAATGCACTATAATAAGCAATGCATTGTAATTACAGATCTGGGGCAGCATTACACAGTGGGATAGAATGGAGTCTTTCTATGTTGCCCCCCGAAGGTAGTTACATCCTCCACCCAGACTTGATGGTACTCTTTGTTGGCTCCCCTTCTTTAGAAGAAGAGAGAAAAAGAGCAGTGATGAACAGAATCTTGAGTGTACTGCAGAAAAAAGAGGAGTGCATTTCTTCCTTACGGCTCCACTCACATCCTCTCATCCAATTATCATTAATGTATGCCTTATGGTTAATCAGCTACAAAGCTCTCTATACCCTCCTTTAGCAATTTCATTCATTTTGCGCCCCTTTCTTTTTCTCCTCTTCATACCCTTAAGTAGAAGGAAGAGGTCAGGGTCTGGAAAAGCAATTCTCCTCAGGCTATAATTAGTGCCATGTAATAAGCAGCAACAAAGGCCAGGAAAATAACTTGACAACAACCATGTGAGAGATGGTGATGATGGTCAAACACAAATTACCAGTTGTTAAAAACAACATATCGCTGACATTACTGCAGAAACATTTTCCACACATCCATCTGGTAACAAAATGGAACAATGAGAGGATATATCCTTTGAAAAGTGATTATAAATTGACTTGAGGGAGAGGGGCAAAAATGGGAAGGAGGGACGGTGTAGCACACCCTTGTGTTCTATAATTCTTTTCCAAGGAGATTGCAGACGCGCGCAAGTAATTCCACTTGACGGAACAAGGGGCCCTTTTTGGAAGCAATTGGGAAGAGAACCAAAGTCTTATTCAGGGAAGTTAATCCCCGTTAATGGGTTTGTTTAAATTCAATAAAAAAAGGAGAATATGCACAGAATGAATTATGAAAAACGATTAATGAATGCTCCAGCAAGTAATCATTTTCCGGATAAATATGCACATACATATTCATTTTCTCCCCATCCCCCACCCCCACTCCTCATCCCCCATCCCCTTCCACCACAAAATGTGTCTTATTTTCAGCAGATCCTTAAAGCTACTCCACTCTGTTGAGCCACCACAGTGCAAAGTCACTGACTTTCGAGTACAACTTGATGAAAAGAAATTTACCTTTTTTTGTTTTAAAAAAGACTCAATGTATCATGGGGGGTGATGTCAATGTGTTTGATAGTTCGCCAAGCTGGTTTGGGGGTCTCCATGCAGGCTTCTCATCATAGAAGAGGCCCCCTGATAGAGCTGATGACCAGAGTGAGAGGACACTGTGGCAGGAGTGACAGGTGTGGGGACAGGGGGACACCGTCTGCCATACCAGGTGACACTTCCAAGTCTGGCAAGGCAGGCCCAGAGAGAGAGAGAGGGCTAGAGGGTGAGTGAGCTCTTACTAGACATCCTCGACTTGTTTATGGCAAAAACTTTAAAAGGCTTAGCAGATTCTGTTTGAATTGCCCCCCAAAAAATTAAGCTATAAATGAGTCTCATATTCATCAGTAACCAGTAAGTGCTTAAGATAGTTGTCTGTTATGAAATGTTCAGAAACTGCGTACTGAGGATTTACTCTAAAAGGCCCACTTGCTTGCCCAAAATGTGTTTATTCTTCTTCTAAAATTCAGGCTTTGTGGTAATTAGTATGCACTGCATAGCCTTTGAAAAATAGCCTTTACCATCCAAACAGGATCTTTCGATTTCATTAGATTTTCTTCATTTTTTTTTGTTTGTCCAGTGCAGCATGGTATCTTTAGTGTTTACACTACATAAGGCTCGGGCTTGGCAACTGAAGGTCACAGAAAGGGGTGACAAGTGGAGAGTCATCACAGCATCTGCCTGAACGCCGGTCACTAATAAAAACACCCACATGGACACAAACACAACACAATGTAAAGCTACACAAAATGCACTTAGATATAAACAGACACACTCATAAGAGCACACAGACACGCGACAGCAGCAGTAGCAACCAAGAGACATTTACAAATTGGCTTCTTGGCTTGAACATTGCTTCCGTTCATAATTATTTCTCCCTGTCATTGGGGCCTCTGCACACTGCCGGTCCCCTGCTAATGCTGTAAGCATGCCAAGCAACTCCAGAGCTGTCTCTGTGTTCAGGCAGCCAAGGAAATCTCTCTCTGCAGCTAAAAGCCAATTATTTCCTCGTAGATCGGCAGGACTATTTGCCCCAATAATTATTCCTATATAACCTCTTTACAGGGGTAAATTGAAAAAACATGGACGGATTAATGAAAGAGGATAATTTCGTCATGTGCATTTGTTGTGCCTCCTCATTTTCTACAGCCAAGTGGGCCAGCTTGTTGGCATCCCAACAAAAACACCTGCAGTGGCACAGGGAGGAAATGAAGAGGTAAAACCTTCGGTGTGTATATCCATGGGTGGCTGAGATGACATCAGATTGCCTGCTGTGATTGTGTGACAGAAATGACCCAAGTGGTTGATGATGCTTGACCACGTATGAAGTCCACACACTGGTAAAGTTCACTAATGGGAGAAAGATCCATGGTCTACCCTGCTTCATTGTGCACACCCTGATGGATGGATGGATAGAAATGAAAGAGTAATGCGATGGAAGGAATAAGAGGCCTTAAGCCAGGGAATGCTTGAGATGAAGTAGCGGTAGTCAAAAACTTTAGATGGCAAAAGGGTTTAGAGCTGTTTCAAACTGCCGCACTCGATTGCAGGTGAGGGTTCACACTTTCAGTGTGTCCTCAACGACATTTGTTATGTTGCGCTCATTTTTACATGCAAAAGGTATCAAATGAACCTATTGAATAATTAAAAAGGTCATCGACCACTGGGCACTCTACCAAGGCGATTTAAAAGGTTACTACTTACCACTATTTACTGCCTAGTAAAAGCGTGTAAATTTCAGCACAAACATAAAATCTTTTAAATCCACCAGGCTTGCACCTGTCTTAGTAAATCAAGGGATGGGTCTATCCCAAATCCGAGGATTAAAAAGTTACAATGTATTTTCTTGTCCAGTTTGGGGGACTAAAAGTGATGCCTTTCTGGAACGTTAATGCGTTTTGACATCGGGAAATAGAACAATGACTAATCCTGGCGAGTTGACGTCACGGTAATCCAAATCAACTTGCAATGACAAGCTTCAAGACACTGTTTGGCTTAAATAGAAATCAATGGATGACCGTGTTTTGAGATTTGTTAAAACAAGCTAAAATGTCACATGGAGCACACCATGAAAATATCTAACATAAATTGTAAGCATGCCCATGCAGAGCCTCTTATTGATACACAAGTTTGACCTGAAATATTTCAAGAATGCAGCATCAAGTTCTACTTTACAAGCAAGATAAAGCAGTGTAAACGCTTCTACTTCCACTATATATAAGCAGTAGAAAAAACTAAAACACTGGGTTTGAAGTCTGTCAATGAAAAAACTGTGCCTTGAAGAAAACCCTTGTACAGTACCTTGAACCAGGACATGGAAGACAGTGAGAAAAAGAGAAATAATTAAAATAATTGAAATATTTTAATTATAAATTGAAATAATTATTATGTGTTCAAAATACTATGCAAAACTGATTTCTGCTTTGCAGTATTTTCTTAGCTTAAGTACTGCAGGGGCTGCATGTAGAGGCTGCTTCTTTTGTCCTTAAATGGCCTGCGGATATTCCAGACAATAGCTACCCCTGAGAAACACAAAAGGTTAGGGATGAACAGGGGAGATAGAAAGGAACATTATCTGTGGCTCAAAATCCCTTTAGTTCTCAAGTGGAAGATGGAAATAGCCCAAGATTAGTATGCCATATTTTATCATCTTGAGATTTATTATATGTTCTAGGAAGTACAAAGAGAAATAAAAGACAAATGCTTTTTTTTAAAGTTCAGACCATCTATAATCTATGAGTGCCTGAGACTTTTTCAATTTAATTTGGAACTTAGGAACAATGTCAGACCTTAAAGGTATATTTATATGTTAGGGGAATGGGAAAGAAAGTGAGTGCGTGCGTGCGTGTGTGTGTGTGAGAGAGAATGTACATGTTGAAGTACATATAATGTTACAGAGCTGATCCTATACACCAGGACAACATGCAGTGTACCAGTGTATACTGTATGTGTAGTTTTATGTGTATAAGACAAGAAAAAATGTTTTGATGTTAAAATATTGTCTTTGGGCTGAATTTCTTTGTTAGCTGTCAGGTGCAGGTCAGGCTCAGATTGAAATTTCAGGCCTGTGCAATACTCCAAAGTAAATGTATTATTTACTGAGGTGATGAAATTAGACCGCACTGGCATTGTCAACAAGATAGGTTGAACCTGACAAACAGGTTGAGTGAGTATGAACCATCTCTAACCACAGTTTCACCACACTCTAACACAAAATAGATATTAGACTGTGTTTTTTCAGCTTCAACTTTCTAGTTATGGGTTAAAAACAATTAATTGTTTGAACATTGGCTAAAATAAATGAAAAACACTGGTTTTCATCAGTATTCAAGAGTAAGAATCCATTCTTTAACCACATGGATCGCCAGTATGAATTAATATGACCCCAAGAGCAATATCCCCACAACTCCAGCAATGAAGACAAATGATAATTCTTACCCCCTCTGTACATTTGTGGACTAGTTTGGTAATTACTCTCACAACAGCACGGCAGCAACAGCGTGGGTGCATTTAGCCCAGCATTTCAATTAAGTATCGGCAAAGTCTAATTTGTCATTTACCAATTAGGATAAAGGCTGATTTGGCTCACTATTCATAGCTAAATAGGAACTGAGTTAAGATGCAAATCATGATCCCTGTTTTAATTTTCTCAATTTTTTGAATCACATTCTTTGCAGATGAATGGAGAAGAAAATCGAGGACTGTACACTGCTTTTGTTGTGGGGGGTTTTGTACATTGTGTAAACACAATGATTTTCTGCTAACTTCAATCTCAAATCTTTTGATTATAGGTCTTTGCACTCGCAGCCATCTTTATAAAACATTTGACATCAGTGAGCTTTGCCTAAGGCTAGCATCTTGGTTGGAGCGTGATCAGAGCTTATGGGTTGAGCACTGGCCATCACACTGGTCATTCAGGCAGATACTTACCCCCTACAAAATAATTTCCTTTTAAATTATTTACTTACTGAAGGTACTTTTTCTTTAAATTGTGAACTATTTGACCATTAGTAAATCTCAATAATTGGTACAAGTTACAAGTTACATTTTCTATTTGTTGCAACTTGTCTGTTCCTATTCAGTATTCACAGCCGTGCAGCACCACCACCACTGCTTTTTGCATTAATATCATTTCATCTCACCTGATGAAGATGTAATGTCGTGGCTGGTCTTAATAAAGATTTTTAGGAGCATTAACACAGTATGTAGCCGTCTTTTTCAAGAGTCGTTTGTGCCCCATCATAAATTGTCAGACACCTACATCAGCAAAATACATAGTCATAAACCGTGGGAAGTATAACAGATTACCACTAAAAGTCATCATCAGCATCATAAATATAAAACAGGTTTAGCTGAGGAGAGAGGGCGCGATAGGGAGGCAGAGGAGGACCTAAATGGTAATAGATGTTGTGTGGAGAAAGCTCTCATGTTAATAAAGGTGGGTATTGCCTTGTGTGGATACCTATGCCCTATGAATCACAATGAATTTTGTAACATGAAGACACAAATGGTCACGCATACTGAATATTTATGTAGCAGGATCCTAGAATTACTCATCTGATTCTGATTTAGTGTTTCTTGATGTACATGTGTATGGTGTATGAGTGCATGACCTAACAAGTATGTGTATAACAACATACTTTCCCATTAGACAAGACTAAGAATTTATAGCCATGCTTACCAGCTCTTTGAGGCTGTAGAGAGCTGGTGGTTTTAGCTAAATGCCAATGTCAGCATGCAAACATGCCCACAATGGCATTACTACGTTTTTATGCTAAGCTAGTTTAATCTTAGCCATGTTAACCATCTTAATTTAGTGTGTTAGAATGCAAATAATTACAAATTAGCACTGAACACAACATAAAGCTGAGGATAATGTGAATGTCATTAGTTTTAGCAAGTAATGTTATTGACATTGGCCTCAGTTGTACTTTTTGTGTACTTTATTTCTGCAATCCCAGCTGAAATCGGGCGAAAGGACCATGGATACCAGTACCAAATTTTGTAAATGTTTAGAAATGTAAGTGCATAAGTGAAATAATTGACCTGTTGGTGACACTAGAGGAATTCAGGTGGATTTATCCTCCGGGACCACTGATGTTTGTACAAAAAGTTATGGCAGTCAATCTAAAAGTTGTGCTGATATTTTCTTCTAGACCAAAGTGGTGCACCAACAGACGGGCATTGAGCATCCATGGAGGCACACTGCTCAAAACTTTGTTAGCTAATTATTCCACTAGGTATGTGCCGCAGTAATTAGAGTAATGAACAAAATTTAGTAGATGTTGAGATATTTCATGATGCATGAAAATCTGACCTACTGGTGGTGCTAGAGGAAAGGTCAGGGGATCACACAGTGGGATTCATCCTCCTCAGCTATGGACACCTGTTCATGGCAGTCAATCCAGTAGTTGCTGAAATATTTCAGTTGTGGACCGCCAGTTCTAGAGCCATGCTGCTCGGACGGGTAAAAAAACAAACAAAAATACAGACAAGCTGCTTGCAGGAAGTTATTAAATCTATGCTTTTAATAAACTTCCTCCGCACTTCATGCCTGTGCAGTCTTTACAGCTTTGAAGCTCTCATCTTAACCTATACTCCAGGCTTGATCCTCACAACCTAAAATGTGTAGCCATCAAGGGCCTATTTGGCTTGTCAAATGGTTACTGAGTGAGATGCTGAACCCCTACCTGCCCACTCACAGCAAGATAACAGTGTCAGCTAAATGCCAAGTGTAAATGTAAATGTGTATGTGGCTGATGTAAGTACACAATTAGGCACAAGGGTGCACCTAAACACACATTTCAGATGGCTAATGGAAAACGAATGCGGGACCTTTCCTGCTGTGAATGCAAAACATAAGATTTTTTGTTGTGGTTTAATCTCCCAGCAGTGCTTTCTGACATAAACAGCATGTATGGAGATGAGGATTTTTGCTTCAATCGGCCCTTTTTAGCTTCAACTCTCCTGCAGAATATCGGCTGCAGCTTGATGGATGGCTTAATTAGAGCCCCGCATCCATAGTTGAATCACTTTCTAGAAATGAGCAAGCTGTCAACGCTGCGAAGCAGATCAATCCTCCCAGTCGACCCTATTCCAACATCAGGCGCTCCATTCCAGTCCAATTGTTTGATGGAGTCCCGGCGTGAATCTGAGAAGGTGTTTGGGGAGGGATTTTTTAATCACAACAAAATGATGAAAGATCCAAATGGATTTAGATCAAGATCTCATCATGCTGCTCCTGTGCTTAAATGACTCCATTTGGCGTTTCAAGTTCAAAGTAGTTTACAGCCCTTTTCTTGTGTCATAAACACGATTTTGAACAGATGTACACATCAGACGCGACTCATATAGTTTGCATATCAATCATTTGAATGGTCAGGTGTGGTAAATGGTACATGACTGTTTTTTTACAGGATGAGTCCAGTGGGTGAGCAACAGTGTGCCGGGGTCGGTACTGTTTGTTTTTGGTTTGTACTCCAGGTTTGGACAGGCGGTACTGTGTGCGGCGGTGGCAGGCATTCAAGCTGGCCATGCCCTCAGGGGGTAGGGTTGGGAGGGGGCATTGTAGCAGATGTTTCCCGTCTATCCGGCGGGGGAGGGCCACGGGGAGTGTTTGATGACAGAGACGAGCAAATCGGTGACCTCTCCTCCCCTCTTCCTCACACCTCCCTCTCACGACATGTGTCAGTCAGTGCCAGGTCAATATGGAGGCCCAGTGCTCCTGCAGATCCGCCATGTGCTTCCCAGGCAGAGACGAACAGAGCTGCACAGCACCGCGCACCACCACAAGTCATTTTAACCTCCTCCACCTGCCAAGTGTGTCGGGACCACAGGAATAAAAGAAACCTTGTGGATAAACAAACATGGCTGATGAGCACTTGAGGTACATCAGAGGCCAGAGCTTCATGATTAGGCTTTGCTTTCTTCCCCTGTGTAGGTATGGTTAGTGTAACCACTGTTTATTCTGTAGTCATATTTTGAAACTGTTAAGCAGCTACTTCTATATGCCAAACCAAAATGTAAGCAAGCACATATACACAGACGGGCTCACGCTCTCTCTCTCTCTCTCTCACTCACACATACCCATTTTCCTCTCACACCCACAACCCCAACCTTCCCTCCCTCTCTCTCGTGCCCTGGCTGCTGGCTGCCATGGCTACCCACTCACATCCACCCACATGCACATCACCCAACCGCTGCAGTTTATCCCATTTGTAACACATGGCTGGCCATCATACAGCTATGACCAAAGGGAACGCAACAGAGCCAGGCAGAGAGAAAGGGGTGTCGGGGGTTGCGGCAGCCGGATGGAGGGTCGGCTTGTGGACTGAAGCAGTGTTTGGCTCGGTCTGGTTGGCTGTAATTGGTGTCCACTCTTCCAGAAGCCCTGCAGTGATGGCGGACAGGGTGACTCTCTCCGCATTTTCCCTGCCATCCATAATGTGTGTGTGTGTGTGCGTGCATGAGTGAATGGAGGCACACACATTTAGGGGGCATACAACTGGTGACAGAGACACTGACAATGTCCATAGGGGCTGTGTGCGTGGGCAGCCAAGGGGGGGTAAGTGTTACAATAAGTGGATGTAGCATCTTATTTGATCACATTATAACATTTATCTTGCACTCACATTATCTTATGCTTCAGTGTATCCCTGGTGACCTTTGTTTACAATATAAACAGAGATGAAGATTTTTATTTTGGGGGCAAGGTTGACATGGCATCGAATTCCAAAATAAAAGCCTGTTTTGAATAAATATGAAAAAATGAATTTAAAGAATCAAATTATTTTTGATCTTTAAATGTTGAAAATGAAGGTATTTTTCTTAATATAACAACCCTGTCATCATGTTGTGACCATGTTCTGACCCATTTTAAAGACTGAAAAAAACAGTAAGCTGTCAGTGCTCTTTCTGCAGGTCTTAAATTTGCCCCCAGGATGTATAGCTAACGACTCACCCTATGAAAATGAAACAATTAAAGCAAATGGCATGTTTCCATAGGACTTGGAAGCCACCACAATTAGATCTTCTTATGTATGCATTGTTTAGCTTACCCAAGGCGTTGTTCTTCTTGATGACATCTTGGTTAGCTTTTATATTGCTCTTAATCAAATGACACGAAGCTGAATGAAAATAAAAGACAAGATCATCTTGTTGTTTGTCTGTGAAATCATCAATATCCTTACATTGCTTTAACTTGATGCCAGAGAACCAGAAACAACCATATTTGTAGTGCTTGCAATATTTAAAAGAAAGACAGGTGGACTGTGACTTTAGGGGTGGGGGCACATCATGTGGGAGCGAGCATCCTGCAGCATCCTCAGCCCAACTACTTCTCATATGTATGGTTGTTCATCCGCCCAGCTCTCTGTAGCTGTTTCAGCTTTTACTCTGCTTTCTAAACATCTTAACATATAAATAGCGTAGGTGTGGCCTCGAGTCACAAATGGGATGACTTTAGACGAGACAAAATCAAAAAATACTTGCGACTTGACTTGACATGAACTGACTTGATACTTTCCCCATGCCCAAATATAAATTATGATATTATGATATGATATGCAGCACATCAACACTTCACTTCAAATTATATATTTGTTATGTGAAACTGCACCTCTGCTTTTTTCACTTAATATAAAAAGAAAATATATAGTTTTTTAATATTTGTAAATCTTTTTAAAATATGAAATAACGTTAAATTTGGCAAAGAGCACATAATGACTTGTTTAGGACTCGAAACTCAAAGTTTTGTAATTGACTTGAACATGTTTAACTCGGACTTGCCTGTCTCGACTTGGGACTTGGGTGCAAAGACTTTTGACTTACTTATGACTTATAAAACAATGACTTTGTCCCACCTCTCCAAAACAGAGCCAAAATGTCCATATCTTATTATGTGGTCCAAATGTTAATTTATAAGAGCAATGAAAACTTTACACTGCTAACAAATACAATGGGTTTTTTTTTATAGCTGCTTCATAATAAACTAGATATAAATATCTGCATCTTCACTTTGAAAGGGTAACTCCAGTATGATTAGAAATTAGCTATATTTTTGTTTTTCTTTATTGTTTTACATCCCTTAAACATTGCCTTCCTTGCTAAACAGGGCAGTATATATATATAAATATATATATATATATATATATATATATAAATGAAATGTGCGTGTCTCAATGACTTTACCCATCCAGATGTTATATGAACTAGCAATCAGTCACTCGCTTGCTCCTGTTGTTTCACAGCATTGTAGTGTAACAGTGGATGATAGTGTACATATGTTCCATTTTTAACTAATTAATTTTTTTAACCACCAACAATCAGCCCACATCATTTGGACTCAGACTGTGCTACATCACCCAACAGTACACAGAGTCTACCATCTCCAGATGGAGAGCATACCTTTCAATTTACAGACCTTTGATAATGAGATTTAAGAACAGCAGTCATCTTAAAAGTTCAAACTGGCAGCACTTTTTCTAAAGGCACAGGAAGAAATCTCAGGGAAAAAAATGTGTTATTAAGTAAATCGACGCTTCACTGTGCCTTCTCTTTATCCTCGCAGCTGTGTCAGTCTCTCCCTCACTCCCACTCATTCTTTCTCTCTCTTCACAGAGAGGTGCTATCCTTGTCTGACAACTCCCCTATGAGTAAAAGAAAGAGAGCAAGAGTTGGGAGCAAAGAGTTGAGACTAAGTGGAATGAATGCCAAGAGGAATTAGGTGAAGCCTTTTGGCCTGACAAAGCTGTGAGGGCTCAGGAGGGATCTAATCATCACCTGTTATGAGCTTACAGTGACTTGAATAGCTATGTAAAAATAAAAAAGTATGAAGATTCAGACAGGCAGAGAACATTACAGGTATCATGGAGAAGAAAAAGAACTCATTTGTGTTTCCCAACCGTTCTTTCCCAGCCATCAACATATTGTATCTCAAAACTACAATAACCTAAGCGACTCATTCAGATTAGATTGTCCATGCCCTGACTATTTATTTTTCAATGTATTGAAGTTAGCACCTAATATCAGCCAAAGCTGGCCAGTCTTGCTGAGCCTACATTACATAGCTATAAATAAAATACAGTATGTTGGTCAGAAATTGCAAATGTAATAAATGTGATAACCCAACAATATTAAGATATTGCAGTCTTCTTCAGTAGGACAACAAAATGTTCACAGACGTTAGCAGTCCCCAAATACACAGCTCAAGGGTGGACAGGTCATCGGGACTAGTGGGAGTTTTCCCGGCACACAAGTAGGCAGATGAACCACATTAAAATACAGACAAAAAACTACAGTTAAAAACTGATTGGAATGTGCCTTGATCGACTGGCCCATAGTGTGTGGTTACTGGCCCAGACGGGAGTGGGGTGGGGCCAATTTAATATGATTGACTATGTCAATCAATCACACACTCCAAATCAAATCATAAATCAGGACATAATAAAATGGATAAATGGATGGAAACGAGCACCTTACCCCAGCCCGGTTATTTATGCTACAAAAATCTTAGATAAAAAACACACTATCCTTAAAAATAAAGGAAAAATTGCCCAAAATACCCAGTTGTAGCTACTGTCTGCTGAAATTATACTATAAAAACTGCTGCCTACTCTTCCTAATGGTAAGTCAGTCTGTGACTAGTACTACTAGGACTGTTGTATTAACATCCCATTAACATTATGTAGAATATTAAATACTATTTTTAATCTCTAATGGCTTCAATCAAAAAATTTAATGTTTTACTGATAATGCTACGTTTTAGTGGTATACTAACATAATATCCTAATCCTAATAATATTAGTAATTAGGCCTACTCAACTAGGCTCAGGATAATCCTACTGGTGCCAGAGATAACCAGGACCAGGAAGTCAGTACCCCTTCAAATGTGGATTTTTTCACAAAGCAAAAAGCAGTGGGCTTGCATTCCAGGGCTCAGTTGAGACGATTACTTTACTTGAGGAGAGTCAGACATGTTTTCCAGTTTTGTGATGCACTGTACATGCATACATTTTTCAAGAATGCAGGAATAAAGGTCTCTGAAGACCCAGAGCTCCCGGCAAATGCTTTGTCCAGAGAGTGGTCTGCCCGGGGAGAAATTTCCGGGCCATATTTTCACCCTGGTCCATCCCTGACACAGCTACTGTGGGCTGTAGCCAACGGCAAAACTGCAGACATATAACCGTGCTGCTAGCTGTGAATTAGCCCCTCACATATTGAGTACCTGCCACAAGGCAGGACAGACAACAAACATTCTTCTTAATATCTGCAAATCACAGCTAAGCTTCTTCACACAAATCACTGTCATAGGTAGCTAACATGGCTAAAATCCTGACAGCGTCTAAGCTAACATCTTGTTTACTGGAAATCTCAGTAGCTGCATCTAAACAGTCATTTGAATCCATATCTCTTAACTAAACTAACTGCCCCGACCATACTGATGTTCCAAACGTAACAGTAACTCTTAATATGTAATCCAGTTCCTTACAGTGTTAAGCAACTTAACACCAAATCCCAGCTGCTAACACTAAGTTATTACTAGTAAGTTATTTTTTGTTCTGGCAGCTCAGTCAGGAAGGGCTAAGAGAGTAGGTGCCTACGACTTAAATAATTTAAGATGATAAATTAATGTGTTTTATTAATTTGTGGCTCTAAAGATATACAAAGTGCAAGTGCAATGACAGGTGAGCACATGAAAGACCTCATAATAATATTTCCAGTTAATTGCCAGTCTTGATCACGCTTTCCTTTCTCTTCTCCCTTTTTGAGATTTTAACCTCCAGGCAAGCTATTAGCATGGCAGCTGAAAAGAAATTCCAATTATTTCCCACATCTGAGGAAATGAAAATGGCACATTAAACATAACAATCAATGTACCTTGTGATTAGTGTTGGCACATTTCTGTGTCACACATGACCACACTGTACTGTGCAGATATCACGCCACCAGTCTATTACCCAGATTTAATGTTTTGTGAAAACTTCCCAGTCAGATACAACATTGTTTGAGGTGAAAGATGAGGTATAGTCTTATCATTTTCTTCAAAAAAATTTCACTATCTTTAACAGTCTGAAATAATGAGGGTGATATAATTCTATGAGGTGTATTTATGTGATTAATCAGGCCTTTATAGACTCCACAGTAATGCAGAGTGATGCAACACAGTCACGGCCGTCTGTCTCCCTTTGGCTTTTGTTTCCTGCGTTTGTTTATAGTCGACTTTAAAGCATGGCTGGTCATAAATAATACATCTATTACGGATAGATAACATCTCATATATCCAATGGAAAGATATCGTAATAGCAGGAAGTTCTATGCATTTTATTCAAGTGTTCTTCTCAAGGGCAATTGCCCCAGTCTTTTTTGAAACTGTGCAATAAATGCTGTGAATGTCAATAAGGGTAATAACATGTTGTTTTTACTTTAAATGCTGGAACTCAGGTTAACAGCAACCATTTGATTGTCATTATAAAGCAGAGACTACGTTATAAGGTGAGGGTACCCATGTAGGACTGTAATTTTAAAATCTTGTGTGTGTGTGTGTGTGTGTGTGTGTGTGTGTGTGTGTGTGTGTGTGGTGAGTTGCTTTAGTTAAAATGTTTCCCCATCCCCATTATCGTGACAATATCATATTTTCATTTAATGACCTGTTCACTAATGTGAAAGGGGTTTGCCTGTTAAGATTAACATGAGATGTATCACCCCGCTCAGCAGCTTTCCAGACATGATTAACCTCATTTAGCTCATTGTTTGGGTTTATGGCCCCCACGTTTACTGTAGCTAAGGTTTGTCTCACTGCTCTTATCAATCCGTTTTAGCAGCAGGAAACTTTTTCCAGCAAACAGTGTTTGATAAATGCACTGTATGCCCAGCAGCAAACAGCAGATGGACAAAGTTAGTGCCTGGCTGTTAAAGAAAGTTGAAGATGTCAGCTATCTTTCTCGTTAGTTGGCAGAAACTAAACTGGGGATCAAAGGATAGTAAATGTTGGATTTCAGTTCATTGGCGGTCTCTGCTATGTTTCACCCATTTCAATTGAAATGGGTCCCACCCTCCAAAAGGCCCCTGACTGACATGCAAGAATTGAATAATTCACACATTAAAATAAACTATTTATTTCACTCAATGTGTCGAGACATGGACACTGCAACCCCCTCAGCACCCCTAAAACCAGTCCAGCAAGAGAGAGAGGGAGCGGGCAAAAATGGACAGAACTGTTGAGGTGACATAAAAACTATCTTTGATCACGCCTAACGTTACTCTACAGTGATGTGGTTTATCAGTGAAGTGTATGAACTACACAGCAGACTGGAGTCTCTATTAACAATGACAGAGATAGGTATACGCTCATCTCCTCCATAAATGTCTGCATCCTCACAGCGCTGCATTGTTATAAACTGTGATAGACTGGCCGTGGGTCACATCTGTCTCTCTGCGAGGAGCTGTCTCTCCCTCTTCATCTCCCTGTAGCTCTCATGCACGATTTCAGCGTTGTTGACTGGGCACTTTCTCTTGCTACATACAGTGTGTAGTTTAAAATGTTGTAATATTATATGTCGATTAGATTAGAGATTTCTTGACCATTTAAATGGATATGAAACCTTGAAAATCGCACACCATTTAGTATGACGTCATCATACAGAGCGACCTTCTCTCAGTACCTCAGAAACTGTGACTGACTTCCCTCTGTTGGGAAGACCAGAGTTGGTGGACACACTTTTTACTCTCTGCCATTTTTTTCTGGCATAATTTATGTTTTACTATTCTAACAAACAGCAAACGAAAGGTTAAGGTGAACACATGTGGGGGATGGGCCACATTAGCACTTCAAACGGGGCCATTGTCAGGTGGCCCAAACAAAACTTCAGTGTTATAATGTGTTGGTGTGTGTTGGCTGGATAGGACGTTACGACTTTTGTCAGCTTGTTTTGGATTTCCTCTGGCCTCTAGTGGCCAAGAATCAAACAAGACTCCTTTGTTTCTCATGTATAACATTAATTTAGGCTGTATGAAACATGTCAGGGGAGATGTAAGTGAGAGTAGCACAAGTTCTTTTTTCCCTCCTTCATGTCAGCCATACCCTGAAGCTAAATGCCAGTTTGATAGGTAATCATTCCCAAAACCCAAACTACACAGAATGCTGATATCAACCTTCGCAGCATCATCTCTCTTTATTATTATTTTCGTTGTTCAATATGTGGGAACATCTGGTGCACTCAAACACCTCAAGGACTGGATTTGGACTGGAACTGAGTCCAGACTCATTGGGAATCTAGATTGGCTGGACCCAAAAGTGCTGACCAGGGCTTGCCGGGGGAAACTCCATTGAATACAAAGCCAACAAATTAGATATTTTCCCCTGGGTCTTGTTAAATCTTTAGAGAGGAGACATTTGGTGCTTAGGGGACTCAGCAGGTAATCCAGTGTGGGGTACAAAAGGTCCTGTTTGGATGGAACTGGACAGAAGTAGCCACAGGTTTGGGAATCTCTGGAGCTTTGGCTTTCCTAAGAGGGGATTGAAAGGGAGACTCAGTGGCCGCAAATCCTCTCCACAACTTGCCTTGCACAGCCTCTTTTTGGAGATAACTGGGCCAGTGTAAGTGTCTTAATGGAAAATAACTTTGGATGGGTATTTTGTGAGGCTAAGTGGAACATAAGAAAAAGATAGTTGGTCGATCATGTAAGTAGGAGAGTCGATGGCGGACTACTCTGTGCTTTGTGTGTGTGAATTCACACGTATGTATTAATTCATGTCTGTGCGGCTAAGTATGTCTGCCTGCACTGCCATTAACTTCTTATGTCTCTTCTGTCTATCAGTGTGAGACAGGGGAGTGAGCAAGAGGCCGCGCCCTTGCCTGAAATAGAAGAAAATAATCTCATTCATGACTCGCCTCTATCTTCCACTTGCCGCAATGTGCCTGGGCTGCCCTGTGAGATTTGGGTCAGTTTAGATCTATTGACCCTACAGGCTCAGTCAGAGTAAGCCTGAGGGCTACTATGACAGATGTTGTCTAGTGGCACACTGAAATGAATGTTAATTTATTTTAGCCAGTCAAAAATAACAGAAAAGGATAGATAGACAGAGAAGAAAGCTTTACTGAGTTACTGTCTTTCCTTTGACTTTGGTAAAATGCATATCTGCAGATCTGGAAATGTTGACAATGCACATAAAGTAATAGCACTAATTTAGAGTTTGTCACTTAAACAGTTATCATTAAAGTTTATCTATGCAAATTATTTGTGTCAAGTTCAACTTTGTTGGAGTTTTATCTGCAAATATGCGTCACTCACCCATAACAAGATGTCCTGTCAGTTATTTATATAGCCCAATATCACAAATCACAATTTGCTGAAGAGGCCGAATGTACCTTTAAGAGAATGGATAGACTGAGAGTCCAAAATGGAGAATGTCATTGTAGTGTTCATATTCATCCCTGCTCTGTATGAAGTATTTCCACAAAAGAGCAATGTTTTGATAGAAACAGGAATCGACTGTACAAACACATCTTTTGAATGAATTTGTCCCCTTACTGTCTGATCTAAGCCTTTAAAATATCTAAAATACCTGTGGCTGGATAATATGACACTCCACCTGCAACATGACAATGGGCAGCAGGTGAAAAAACTAGCTAAACCTTGTAGTGTTTGGGTGATAACCATTTCCTATTTATATTTCATATAGACATAAATGGCCAGTGGTTTAGTTCCTTTTAAAGATTTAGTAAATGGTAATTGAGAATTCTGATTAATTTGCAACAAGATACTTTAGAGTGGAGTAATCCTAAATTTTCAAAATACTTTCTCCATGATTCATAAAACATAAAAAAAACAAGACTAGGTCAAAACCTGGCTGGATCATGTATGATACCGACACGGTTACCCACTGATCAAGATGCTTTTTGCTCGATTTAACACAACCCTCCCCTCTTCAGCTCCATTTGAGACACTGTTCTGGTCTGCAGGAATAATCTTCCATCCACACAGGAGGCGGTTAATGCCAGAAATAATTGAAATGTTAGTTGTTTGTAAAGGCAGCTGAATAGGCTAGCAGCTTTGTACATATTGTACAAGGTTATTTTCAGTATTCTTGTTGTTGTTGTTGTTGTTGCTGTAGCACTGAACATGATCTTCCTTCTGGTAGGGTTCAAACTCTCACCAGAGCCTCGTGTACATTGTAAAAAGCTTCTTCTTCTGCAATTTTGTATAAATTAATTTATGTCCAATGGCACAAATGTATTTCCTGTATTTTAAAAAATTATGTATCCAAATAAATAAATGTATTTCATTTATTAGATACATTTATTTGAGGGGCATTTTGTATTTTGTAACAAGATACATTTTGGTGTGTCTTTGCCCACTTCTGCATATAGATGCTGGCAAAGCAAGGTAAGATTCATCTGTCTATCTCTACCAACCGAATTAAGTGGATAAATTGGAAATAACAAAATAAATAAAAGCTTTTAGAAAGGCAAAGGTGACACACCAAAAAAGGGAACAACATTCTTAAATGGTTAATTCATAATTTGGCATTTTCATAAGAAAAAGAGCTTGCCTATAACCTTGATGTGATGAACAGACCATAAGGATTTTGCTATTAAATAAGAGGCTACACATATAAAAGACTTCTTATTGGGTTATTGTTGTTCCTTTCAACTTTGTGTGTGCGTCAAAATTCATATAAAGTAATATTGTTGCTGTCCATCACTTGCGGTCACATTTGGCAATTTTTCTTTCCTCTCCTTCGTGACTTGTGTGTGTGTGTGTCTGGTGAGTCAGTGTCTAGCTGTAAATGCCTGGCTCAGAGTGAGACTCCTGCAATCTGAAGTCCCGGGGTCCTTCAGCATGGCCAATGTTGCACGGAGATGTGCAGCATTTATTTGTCTGGCAGTAATGAGGAGCGAGGTGTTGTCAGGCGTGCCCTGATTCACACCCCTCTAACACACACATAAACACACACCAACTCCAGGCGCCACCAACTTAAGCAAGGCTGCCATTCATTACAGCAAGAGTAAATCTAAGTAAACTTCAATAAGGCTAGACATTGGAGAAAAGGTGCAGACACACTTGGCTGGGTGCGAGATGTGACAAACACAGTTGGAGATTGTTCCTAGACACATGTGGCAGTTGATGCTTGTGTTTGTCTTGTATTAAAAGTTTCAGTGTCATTGTGGCTTTGCCCTTCTTTCTCACGCACAGAGGCTTGCAAATCCTATTGTTGTTATTGCTCGGTAGAGTAAGATAGTACTGTAAACGAGGACACTGAATGAGGTGAGTGAACGCATGCCTGGTGGGTCTCTGCACTGTTAATTCAGTTATATGGCTGCTCTGCAAAAGCAATGGGACTTAATTAAATGTCTCACCTAGAGCGGTAGAGGATCATGTTGCCACTAAATCCAGTTTGAGGTAATGCCGCACTTTATTGTGACGATCAGCGCTTCCCCAGGGGTTCAATTACAGCTAAATCTAATTGAAGGGGAACCATGCAACAATGCTGCCCACCCCCCACCTGTCCCTTTCCCTTTTTGTTCTTCATAATCAAAGTCTCCGGCATTTTAACTAAGTCGGATTACCTTGGGAAGTCTTACGAAACTCTTTTGTAGACCAGAGACGAGCAGCTGGTGGCAGAGGTCCACAAACTCATTACCTGAGTTTAAGCAGAATTGCCTTCACAAAAGATTGTAATGTCCTCCATTAATTGTCTTTATATGAAGTTAATTAATTAATTAAAGCTGTAATAGACTGAGATTTTCTTTTGCTGATGAGTCAAACAAGTCTTGCAATTTGAGTCATTGAGATTTTCCAAAAATAATTGAGATATTTACTAAGTGGTTGACAGTCTTTTGGAATTGCAAGCAGTTTCCATAGTAACTCAGCTTAAGTGGTGCGGCCAAAATTATAGAGATATAAGATACTATGAAGAGAAAAAAAAACATCTCCTGGCTAAGGATTACATTTAGGAAACTCTATGTGACAGCCATAAAATAATCCCAGAGGAGTGGGAAAAACAAAACTCACAAGAGAGAGGCTCAAGGTAGGTAAAATGATATTTTATGCACTGGGCACTGATCACCATCTCACAGTTCATTAACCACAAGTAAGACACACTGTCTCTAGGGGCTTCATTAAGAAAAATAGGATTTGACTCTCTGCCAAGTTTTATTGATGAATTATTTGTTTAAGAATGTACTGAAGGAGAAAATGAACCACACCTAAGTGGTATAACTTGGTCAATAAAAAAAAAATGATGTAACATTAGTTTCACTACAAACATCACTGTGGTTGGTGTCTGCAACAAATACAGTAGCCTACCAAATGTATTTCATTTTTGGTTTATTTGCAGTGGTGGAATGGAAAGCACATTTACTCAATTACTGTACATAAATACTGTTTTGTGGTACTTGTAGTTTAGGTGAGTATTTCCATTTATGCTTCTTTATACTTTATACCATACTACACCACTGCTTTTCAAAATTAAATATTGTACTTTTTACCCCCACTACATTAATATGACTGTTGTAGTTACTAGTGCCTTTTGCTGATTAACATTTCACATAGAAAGCCTGCAATGAGCTTATAAAATATCATTACATTTGGCAGACACTGTGATCCAAAGCCACTTGTATGTGTGGCACAACATACAAGCATCATAAAAGAGATCTTCGAGTGACAATAAATGCTAGTAAGGGTAGCAATTATACTAGCAAGAGCTATTAACGCATGTGGCATCAGTGGGAAAGATACCTTCGGGAAGCAATACGAGTTAACATCGTGTTAAAAATAAAGTATATAAAGGAAGAAGCGCACAGGAAGTGCATCTTAGAGGTTAGGGGTTAGAGGTGTTTTTCCTCATTCAAATTGAGGTTCTAAGGAAAGAAGGTGTCGTATGCTGTACATATTGTAAAGCCCCCTGTGGGTGATTTGTGATATTGGGCTATATAAACAAAATTGACCTGATGTGACTATGATATCAAAACCCCAACAATTAGGGCCAGATTAACCCATAGGGGCCCCTGAGGGTTTGGGGACAGTGGCCCACCTCGCTAAATTAGTACCATCAAATAACAGCTGGTGAAGACTATTTAAAGTAGTTTAAATCTGATGCAGTAGGACTTGGTATTGCATAAGTAAAGCATCTAAATACTTCCCCCACCACTGCTTATATGTGTGTCTGATTAATAGAGACTGAAGTGTTGCCCAGGGAAACACACCCTTCACCTGGCCCTCTATCTGACACCATCATCATATTATACACAATAGCCTACCGAAAAGTCTACTGTAAAACACAAGGTTAAAATCGGTCTTTCCGAAAAAAACAAACGTCCCCCCATTCCTGAAAATGTCAATAAATCACCAACCCATTTTGTTGTTGTCCCTTGGAGAGAAGCTTATTTATACGTTCACTGCGGGGATTCCAGTCATTTCAGTTTCAATTCATCAAGCTTAATAGGTATACTTGAAGGGGCTGGGGATTCGGCTGCATTAGTTCTGACCATTCCTTCTTCTAAGTTACCTAGCTTGCAGTAAAAGTGCACAATACATTTTCCACATAATTGTATCTTTGTACCAAAAAAAAATACTTCAAGGTTATTAGAAACCGCAACGGAAATGTAACAGGGATAAAATGGGACATTTGTTTTGTCACCGGAGGGCTTTTTTTAGTTCTACACGCAGTACTCACAAAAGGACACGCTTACTGGCTCAATACTGGTTTTAGGTGAGCATTTGTTACTATGTAATGACTATTTTGTCAAAGTATTAACCACAACAAATTGGATCTGACTCAGAATTAGACTGCACACATGCTTGCACACACACACATGCACACATCAAAAATAAAGAAATAAATACTTTTATAACCATTTTTCAAAGGACTTCTTCCAAGGGGGTTTAGGGAGTTAAAGAAACATAGTCCCTTGAGTTTTCTCCCTCTTTGTCTGTCTGCTCCTGCACCAATGTAGCGCTAATCAAAATTGACAGGTCCTGCTTTTCAAATCCCTCCAGTCAAGCGTGCATTCTCATCTTCACATTACCTCCATTGTAGACCATATCAAGTTAAATAAATAAACATTAACTACTGCACTGGATAGATAGAGGAGGGAACGTAATGAGACAAAAGCACTGAGATAGTAGCATCTTTCTCCCAGGAGACTGATATGAAATTGAACATGATTAATAAAAGGCTTTCAATTAATAGTCGTCTTCTTTGTTCGGCTCGGAGTTGAAACTTAGGCTAATGTGATTGAAAAGTAAAGAAAGGGCAAGTGAAAGCTAACTGAAAAAGCAAAACAAGACTTAATCTTCATTTTTCTCAAGTGACACAGCCAGGATTTTTTCTAATATGTTTTCTAGTTTTCTGATATAGAACCTCAGACAACTTCAGTAAATATTATTTCACTCATTTCTTTGTTATCTAATTGGTCACAATTCATTACAAAGGTACAGAACCAGATACTATCTTGTGGCCTCAAAACACTATCTCGTGGCCTCAAGATAGTATCTCGTGGTCTAGTGTATATAAAATGAGCCAGCACAAATGAGCAGCTTTTCTCCCCAAAGCAGAGAGTGCACAGTGCCTGCTCCAGCAACCATCTACTTAAAGCACTCCTTGGATGATAACTATGGATAGAGACTCTTTGATTAACTTTAATATTAACTTAGGGGTAAATTATGCCATGGCAATGGCAGAGCCAACAGTGGTAGCTGTGATCGCCCAGAGGAGAGAAAAAAGAGACATGGCCTAGCTTGAACTAAAGCTGCTGTCTGGGGCAAAATGGGCCTCAGGTTGGCCAAGAAATGTGGTCATCGTCCTCATATAAAAAGTCCGACATTTTGGATACAGGATCCATCTTGACAGCATTTGAGCACCAAGCATCAAAGATGTAAAACAGAGTCTCTCCCCGGAGTCCAGCATGACAACTCGAAAACGGTGGTCCTCCAACGAGCGCCACCTGCCATCCCTTTACACAAAGCAATCCTAGTCCTGGCTGTTTGTATCTGTGACACCAGGATGGCAGAGTGAGCTACTACATGCCATCAGAGCAGGGGTGTCCCTCTCTAACTTCAAGAAGCTCCTGAAAACTCATCTCTTCAGAGAACACTTTCTCTTATAACACCTCTAACTCCTAACATCTAATATGCACTTCCTGTGCTCTTCTTCTTCTAGCCCCCTACAAGTATCTTGTATTGATTGCACTTTTTGTTAACTCTTAACTTCTTTCCCTAGGTATTTACCCCATTGTTGCTATATGTGCCATTAGCGCTTATCCTATGCGATCTTGTGCTGTATTTGATGTTCTGTTGATATTTGGATGTTGTTTCTCAAATGTAAGTCGCTTTGGATAAAAGCGTCTTCCAAATGAGTAAATGTAAATTCATGGACTGCTTTATTCAGGATTTTGATAAGCAGGTCTCCGTTAAGATTTGAGTACAGCAGTGTCTGATTTCGGTTTCTTGGTCAACCTTAGTCCCATTTTGTCCAGACTAAAGGTTGGGGAGCAGCCTTAAGTCCATGCTGGGTCAACATAGCTCTGATCCCGGTCTCTTTCCTCTCCTCTGGGTGATCACTGCTATCGCTGTTGGCACTGCCATAGCATAACTCACCCTAAGTTTCCATAAAAATTGTAATTACAATTATGTAACCATTTGATAAAAGCAAACACTTAAATATACAGGACATTGAGGTAATAAAACCTCTGTAAACAATTTTCAGTTATAGCAGGACTGCTACAGACAGCAGGGAGCATAGCCATACTGGCTCAAACAGCAGTGTGCTAGATGGGAGGTCAAGGGGCGTTGGGAAAATACAGGAATAGGTGCTGCTGTCATTGTTGAGATCATGATGAATACTGTAATGTTCTTGTAAGTTATTATGCACATTATACCAATGAGTTGGTTTAGTAATGTGAGATGTAGACCTATGTATTAAACTCCACATTGTGTGTAGTTGTTGTGTTTTGGATTGGATTCCTTGTGGAGTGAAACCTTACATGTGGGCCACCAGAGCTTGTTATACAGGATTTGGGTATGAAGCGGACAGAGTTCAGCAGCATAGACATAACATTAGCTAATGATAGAGGAGATGAGACCGAAGAGGACGTTGACAGAGGAAGAGTGACCGAGCAAGAGGCTTGAACATTGGCTTGAGTGTAGAAGTTTGGCTGTGTTTGCAAAGTTGTCGACTTGCTAGATTTTGATCACAAGTAATGTAATCATAATAAAATGCACGCGTACAGCTACCCTGATGTAGGACAACGGTGAATTACACACTGAAATGGTAAGGGCACCAAATCTTGCATAATGTTGCTTTAATGTAAATTCCAGGTGCAAGGGGTTAAATTGCTAGATTGTCTGTTTTAAAATATTTAACTCAGTTAGATTCCTATTCAACAGAGGACAAGCAGTTTCACCACTGTATGTTCCATTGATCATCTTCAGACCTTTCCATTTTAACAAACTCAATTTATATCTCTATATACCTTTTGTAGAGTGGACAGACTTTATTTTCTTCACTTTTCAAGACCCCAGTAAATTGATACCAAACACTCCACTTGTAGATGCTGCTGAGGCTCATCAAAAGCCCGGTCACATAACTTCTGGTTATCTCCCCCCAGGCTCCTCTACCAGACACAAGAGAATGAACTGTGTGCTGAATAACAATACATAAAGAGTTAATGGTGTTCAGACGCTGGTCTTCCTTTGTTTCTCTCCACCTCTCACCTAACTTGGATAGATGCTGCCTGGCAGTTTCCATGATATGTGAATGATTCACCAAGTATGGCTTGAACCGTTGACTAATCTTCAAAAGGTGACTTAACACCGTCTGTCATTTCACAAATCACTTGTTGGTCTCTGATTTGTCCTCAGTGCAGACAAAAGGTCTGAATGACACACACTAGTACACGTGTGTGTCTAAAAAAGACACAGAGCATTCATTAACAGTTCTCCACCGCCAAATCACATAGTAACTCCAGTAAGTTGTAACCTGTTTTTTAACTAAGGAAGTCCATCTGTCTAACACAAGATGTGTTTCATTTGGTTTGTACTCTAGATGAACTTGTGGCATAGTGAGAGGTCCTTGTGTGGGTTGGGAAGGCAGACGCGCAGACACTCAGCAGATGGACCCCACTTCAGCGCAGCGACAGGGTGACTGGTGGGGGAAATGGGAGGTCCAGCAGGCTTGAAGACCGCACAAGTCTCTGGCATTGGCCACCCCACCATCGCACGTACGCAACCCGCGCACACTCACAATCCCTTGTCTTGGTGACAAAAGTGAGAAACTTCACACTCCATCTCAGCGGATGCAGGACAGGTGGTGAGGAGGATGGGGGGAGGTGAGAAGAGAAAGGAGGAAGATAGAGGCAAGAGGAGCAGCTGAAGTGAAGGAGATGATTGCATACAAAACCGTCTTGGCAGCGATATAAAGTTGGCTGTGCGTAACTGTTCTCTGGCCTAACGACAGTTTGGCTGAGCGACACACTGGCAACAGCTCAACTCACTCCCTAAAGGTGACAGCAGACGCTCAAGCCAGGTGGAGCAGTGACATTGGTGTCAGACATCCCACTTGGAATTCAAGTGTAGGAGGGAATTTCTGTATGTCATTTTCTTGCTGGCTGACACACCACATTCTTCAGTTCTGAGTTATAGTTGGACATGCACTGTTTTGGTTGTTGCCACAAGTTGATAATAGAGTTCTTAATTTGCCCATGGTAAATATACCAGGTGGTACTAGGTAAGATCCTATAGCTTAAATAATTAGAAAAAAATATAAATGATGTTTTGTATAAAAAAAACACTGACTATAAGTGCAGGAAAATTTGTTAGCCCATGAGCATAGAGGTTGAGACAGTTAGGTTGAAATAATCAGCTAAAAGTAATGGAAAACAGTTGAAATAGTTGGCTAAAAGTAATAGATACTATATATAGTTGGAATAGGTAAAGGTAAATGAATGGATAAACAGATAAATAGCTAAAAGTAATGCATAAATAGTAAGCTGAAAGAAAGAAATTAACAGTTCAAATGTTTGATGGTAAATGTTCTGTACTTGTAAATCACCTTTCTAGCTTTCACACTACATCACAGTCAATGTCCAAGTGTGTGTTGTATAGTAAGTTTGCTACATCAATTCCAGATTTATACTTAGTGACTAAAACTCTAGTGACTGAACTGATTTCAACAACTTTGCAAACACAGCCAAACATCAAACAAGCACAACAACACAAGACCTTGCAAGCCAACTAATAAGGTGTTACTTACTAGTCCAACAGCAAGAAGGCCAGCTCGGCATCTGTCTAGCATCCTTTCAGCTGTTTAGCTCACACCAATGAGTAAAACCTAGTCCAATATTTATTCTTTCTCGTTCACTCTCTTTTTCTTTTTCTCGCTTCCTCCGACAACGTCTGTCTTTGCAGCCTCTGCCATGATAATCATACTGAGAATAGCGAGCTACTTTCTTCCAAAGAGCTTACATTGTACATTCTATACTTTTTTCTTATTCTTACATTCTTGCTTAAAAGTTATGTTGTTTTTTTGGTGCCGTAAAGGAATACACTGTTTTCACAATAGAAATCCTGCCCGGGGTTCCACTCTTATATAGCACCACAGAAAGCTCCCATGGCCAGGGAGGCAATGATAGTGATATCATTCACCCTATCACAGGTCATGGTGCCATCAAAATGATTTTGAAGCTGTTATTTTAAGATAAAAATACTGCATAATGGTGGTTTAAAAATTAATTCAAATCAACACATTGTTGTCAATAAAGGATTTTTAAAGCGGCTGTCGGTGTACGTCAAACAAACAGGTTGGGAACCACACAGATTATAAAATTCTTCATGTGATAATGTCTACTGTGAGTTGTTTGCAAAATATGAATATGATTTTGACTGAATACGTTCTTGATTATCTGAAGTAATCTGTGGGTATGTAGAGGAGATAAATATTTCAGGGGGGCCTGCAGGCATTTACACATTATAGCCCTTAATCTGCAGACGTGATTTGCTTTCCTTTCCCTCAATCAAACGACTTGTATTTCACACTCACTTTCTCATCGGGGAGATGACACAACAGGGTAATTCACCTTATCTCCGGCCAGGTTCTGAAATCCAATAAACACAGTTCCCCATTGCCTTTTAAAGATGGGATTCCCTGTTGAGCACAGCCAGAAATTGGCTTTGTGTGGCGTGCAAAGGCCTAACAATGGCGAACACAATGGAGGTGTAATTGACAAATTTAGAGGGTTGAAGCCATGGGCATCAAAGGCCGAGCATCTACTGATCACACCTCTTACAAACAACCTTTTACCATCTTCCCACATTAATGGTGAATTTATCTGCTTGTTGGGTAATCTTTTGTATTGTTTATTAGCAGCAATAGAAGAATGGAAACAATTTCAAGACAACCAAGAATAAAAAGAATGTAGTTTGCTTCAGTAACAGGTGCTCCCCCAGCCCTTCCACCCACCACCAACACCATTACCACCCCCAGCACAAGGTGAAACCCTGATAATTGGTCATATGGGATGGGGGCTTATATTACTCTGGCAAAGCCACTTGGTGTCTTGCTAAACAGGCCAATGATGAAGCCTCTGCCATCTGCCCTGATTTTCTACTCTTCAGCACATTTCGAAGAAGATTATCATCACCTCTAATTTGTGACATAGTATTTTAGTGTCTGTGTGTAGTGTCAGTGTTGAACATGCAAGTGAACTAATCACTCACTGATTGCAGCTTTTAGTACCAAGGGTTGCTTCTATGATTTATAAATGATTGGAAATGAATGCTGTTTCTTTGATTTATATTAAGGTAATTGTAAGGCCTGCTCCAGTGGGATTTTTTTCAATTCCTAACACTGTGTGCTTGTTTAGTGTTCCTCCTAGGTTTCTCCCTGCCATGCTTTGTTCTATGAGTTATGGGGTTCAACAGGCTACCATATGGACAGTAAATGTGGTTTCTGTCACTACAAAACTCTTTTACACTTTACTAGCGCTTTGCTTTCTTAATCATGAGCGCCATTATCATTATCGTTGATGTAGCATTTTGTTTTGGTCGTTAGACTCAGGGCTTTGCATGATTAAAAATAAAATATATGGCACGGGGCAATCTGCAGCGTCTGTTGTGCCTGCCGAACCAGCAGTTCTGCCTGCATTGTTATTGCCCTCATCAAACCCTACGAATGTATATTTCAGACATTATGCCTCTACTGCAAGATCACATATGAATATTTTATGTTCTGAAAGTCAACAGTATTTGTAGCATCTTAGAAGGCATAGCTAAAAGTTGGGTTTACAAAAACAATAATCTTGCTGGTGTTGTCACACGCCCACTGATACATGCTTATCAGTCACATCCAAGAGGTCCAATTGATGGGTTGATATAACAAAGAGAGTTCTGCCCTGCGACACACCAGAAGCAGCTGAACACTGGGCGGCTGCCTGAATACTGCACTGCAGTCACCTGTGCTCCATTCTGCTTTACACACCATCCTCTCTGATTGGGTGTTTTCAGCACTTGCACCAAACCCTTCTTCTTCTTCCCTTCACTGCTTCCCCCTCCCTAAGATTCATCTGAAAGGTTCTTTGTGGTGGGCTGCGTGGGAAGGCTTCGAGCTCAATAAAGCCGTGCAACGTGTAAATTAAAATATCAAACTCAGAGTGGCCAAAGTGACAGGATTATTGCACAGAAAGTCCACTTGCGGATGAAGGAAATAAACACTGAAAATAGGAGAGGAGAAAGGTATTCATCACGAAGCCTCTCTAGCAGTGCCTTACCATCTTCAATTCACCGTCTTCACTGTTCTCACACATTC
>JAPMOB010212954.1:0-25849 GCA_029875015.1 Lepomis gibbosus | reverse complement strand
TTTTTTTTTTTTTTTTTTTTTACACCATATTAGTTAATTGGTTGGGATAAGATGTCAGCACAGTGTGTGGCAAAATGATTTTCTTCCTAAATACTAGTTTCACATTCCATGACAATTATTGTCAATAAAAAAAGTTGAGCTGAATTCACAAGGCAGCACTAATGACATGTCATCGCCACCCGAGCCACTGTGGAAACAACTCTGTGGGCATGACAGTGAGACAGACGCCTTAGCGTGCACTGTGATTTCTCTCACTCTTTATGAAACTGGTTAATGGCTCAAGTGCAGAACCAGAAATGAAGCGAGGACAAAGCGACTCGACTGATCAGCCAAGTTCATAATGTGAGCACTCTTCGTTTCTTTAGCATGCTGCACACGCCCCTTAATATTCCTGCATTTATCAATGGAGACCATTCTCCCCAGAAAGACAAGAGGGTATGCAAACGACCCTTGACAGAAGGCATTTGATATGCTAAAGGCTCCTGATAAATGGTATTAACTTGGCCAGGTGCTTTCCAGCATATGAATAAAAGAGATTGGAGAGAACAACAATATTCAGTGACTGAGAGAAAAGGTGAAAGGAGCTGAGATATGCATGGGAATTGAATAAATCCAAATGCATCTAGGAAAAATCCTCAAGACCAATATCAGCTCTTCATCTTTTAGGTATCTACATGCTGGAGTCAGGAGCTGCTCCACCACAGTCTGCATACAAATGTAATATTACATTTCCCCCGACCACGGCAACTAGAGCCAGCAGAGCATGTTCTAACCACACTTACAAGTTTCCTGCGAATGCCCTTTGGATTCTAATATTTATGCCCTATGTGTTGGGGGAGTTAATGAAATCAAGACTGGATCTAAGAAAGACTGCCTGTTTCTTGTATGTAACCTAATACACACAGAAAAGGTTTGCCTTAAGTTAGATTACATTGTAGCTCAGCTTAAGAGCACAATTTCGTCACCTTTTGTTCTTACCAGAAATTGGGTGCCCTTTCTGATCTCAAATGTTACGTGCCTCCGAGGCCCCAGCACTCCACTCTTGAGTCCCTGTCAATAGAAAATTACCATCTAACATTTGCTTCTTTTGTCTGATTTAAGCGGAGGTTGGAAAGCCGGGGCGATTGATCCAGGGCATATATCAATAGCACAACCTCAAGATACTCAGCACTTTTCAGAAAAAGGCTGCATTTCCGTTTTAATGTGTGGGCTTGAAAGCTGAGAGGGGGCATTTGGATTCCAGGATCATCAGGTGCATTCAGATTGTCCCACCCTTTCATTTAGTCATGCATGAAAACATGTATCAGTTTTACATCCGTGTCTTAAGAGACAACACACTTGTGCTGCCTGTGCAATAGCTGGAAATTCTGATCTGGAGATCAAATCTCTTCATCTCCTGCTGATCAAGGCGATTGGTGAAAGGGAGACGCAAGACTACGCATTGACCATATCGTGCTTTGCAATTCAGTCTATGCAGCAACACATGTTAATGCCACGTGGATTCTGTCACTGGTCAAGCAACATTGATCAGAACAAGGAACGTGCAGGAGAACAGTTACAACATTCATCAGGCGTACTTGTTATATGTGGGCTCTTTATAAGCTGATTTAGCATCTTTAAAAGTGACTTATGACCACTGATCAATGACTCAGTACTAAGAGAAGATACAAAACTCCAGCAGTATGTTTTTGATTTGATGTTATTACCTGAATATTGTTCTGAAATTTGTCTTACGTCCAAGGGCATACACTGTTTCACATGCATAACAAAACGCAACATCTAACCGAACAACACTTCAAATACCCCAAACATACGGAGCTGCAGCGCAATCAATTTAATGGCTCACTTTAATATTCAGTGCTTAGTCCACACAGGTACACTGAGGCCTACTTAGGACCCAAATTCTGATTTAACAGTTTGACAGACTCAGGTACAAGAGCGGTCGGCAGTCTGTTCAGTCAAGCCTGCGGGACTCTTAAGTCTTCCGTTTGATGACAAAAGCCGAATAAAGTACGAGAGGGGTGTGATGTGATATTACCAGCCAGAGACAACATCCTTTTAGCGCACGCGGTTTCAAAACTCTACAATCTTTGAGCAGCTGTGTTCACTGGAAGACCAAAAACAATTTCCTGTGTCTTCTTTGGATTAACAATAAATAAATAATAATTATTTTCACACCACTCCACCAATCTACCTTGGTAAGTTGGTATAAGGGTGCTTATGAGTTAGTAACAATGGACATTGGATATGCTTGATATACTTTACTTTATCTCTGAATCATCTTTGCCAATTAATGCATATAAAATCTAAGAACAGCTGTGGTTTCCGGCTTGTCTAAATGCTTGAAAATACAACTGCATTCTTCTGTGCTATGATTTCACTTATATGCAAAAATGTCCACTTAAAAAACAACAACAATGTGATTAGCATTACCCTAACCTTGATTTGAAGAATGTGAGTGGAAAGGTTTATGAAAAATACTCTAAACTGTTATCCCGGATTTGCCATGTTAAATATACTCTGCTGCACACCTACCGCATTTGCAAAGCAAATGTGTTGCAGTCATCCATGAGCATTATAAAGCTGAATGGCCCCAGCTGTGGCAAATGAACCCCAGCTGATTTTGCCTTGAGCAGGGGTAATAACAATCACCTGTATACCTGCCCGGAGCCTCAGGCTAGGGGTCCAGTTCAGTGATCTGATGCACCACGGGGGGTCACGGATCACAGAATCCATGTTTTCTTTCCAGCCTGCCGGTGGTGGTTAAGATAGTATAGCTAACCCAGTCCTGGCAGTGGCACAGTAGGCTTGAGAGGATGTCCCCCTGTGTGCTTTAGGAGCCAGTTGCCTCATTAATTCCACCACCCACTGGGCAAGTCTGTACCATTACAGCCAGCAAGGGGGGTACCTTTAAATCTTAAATCTGTATTGAACAATCTGACTTACAATTCACACTTTACACAGCTGAACAACTTATCTTGTGTTCAAAAAATGCGTACATTATTGTGGGGTGGTAAATGTGAACAGTCCTGAGCTTTAGCATTTTGAGGAGTCACAGTGTGTCAGTGAAGCTTGTGAGTATGTGAAATTTGGTAAATTTGCAAACTGATTGAAGGGAGGAATTTTTGTTGGTGGATGAAATAATGCGGTGGGTTAGCTAAATGATTTGTTTTTCCTCTGATAAACTAAAACAGTGACTTCTAAAAGCCATATGAAACGATACATTGTTTTAAAGGAAGAAAAAATAGGCAAGGCCTGCCTGCAATATTTTGTATGTTATAATAGAAATGGTGTTCAACAACAAAAGCAATTGAAAAGGCAAACTTGGAATACATTCTTTGATTATAATGAAGTTTCAAGTAAATCAGTCTATGTTAGCTTTATAGAGCTCGAAATAACTGCTGCAATGATGACAAAACTCCCTGATGGGATCTATAAATTACAAAAGATATAATAGTACTGTATTTTAGTAATTTGGCTTATGTCCATAAAATCCAAATAAATTTACAGCCAGTTTCCTTAAGCACTTCAACTGCAGTGAACACAATCACATCAGCGCACACACACACACACACACACACACACTTACTTTCCTCAAGGGCATGAACAATAGCACACAGGAGAGAGAGGTGTGAGGAGCGGCATATTGCTGGGACTAATTTACCAGCGGCTAGGGGAAGTGCTGAGTGGACACAGCTCAGCGGCTGATTCGGGGCCAGGGCTGGGGCCCCTTGGCGACAGACAGACACCACCAAGGAGCTGAGGCAGCGGAAAAGTCTACCACACACAAACACTAAAACACACATCCACACATACTCTCTTTTGCTTTCCACACTCTTGTCTTTCACTTCCTTATCAAGAGAAAGCGGTGCATGTCAAGGATATGCCACCCCCGGGTGCCAGCTGCAGCTCCTGTCGATCCATGTACTTTTGTTTTTTTGTTTAGTTTTTTCTTTTTTTTTCTTTTTTGGCATCTGTCGCCTTGCTACTTGTGCATGTCCAGGCTGCGTCCCCCCCTCAATGACAAGGGCATCCCATAGTGCCAGATGGACCTCCCACCTAGCCAACCTACAGTCCTGTCATAAAAGTTGATCTTGTCACAGTTTTGAAAAACAAATGGCATTTCCCCCCAACAACTTGGCACAAACACATTCTGGTCATGCTGTGAATTTTCAGATTGTTGCTTTTCCAGTGTAGGTAATCAGGTATTAAAACTAGACCTAAAGATGTACATGACTTTTACTCTCATAAAATTGTTATGTAACCAAAGAATATATCTCTTGACATTATAGCTTTTAAAGGATTACGTTTCATTAACTAAGCTTTATAAAGGATAGTAAAGTAGACTATTATGAGACTAAATCGAACAGAATAGAGTTACAGTACAATATGTAACTTTACATGTAAAAAAAAAGTCCCTAAATATATGTAAGACCCTTTGACATTGAGATTCAGCACCATGGACAGCAACAGTAGTCAAACAGGCGTCCAACAAATAACAGACATTTATATTATATCAACTTTTGTCTGTTTTCTTTGAGTATTCACACTCTCAGTGTATGCGCAATATCAAGCGGCCTTAACAGTTATCACAATGCAATGAGAATAGTAGCCTTTGTGTGAGTAAGTCAAACTGTATTCATATAGCACCTTTTTTAACACCTACAAACACATTACAAAGTGCTGTGGCAAAGTAATGAAAAATCCCACTGGTTCTTATGTTCATCCTTCCTTATTAATACTTATATGGTAATTTGTAGCTGCCTCTCGACTGGAGCTGATTGAAGGACAACACACGTCTAGTTAGGCAAGTTTGGTTATTTCAACATGGAAAAAAAACATTGTTCATTGTTTAATGCATACTAGCATTATTAAATTGAATGATAAAATGTTTAATGTTGCTAGTTTGTACTATTATCAAGACAGTGTAGTGTCTTTGTTTAACTCACTTACTGTACCTCTGCTGGCATGTCTCCTCCCCTGGATGTTCTGGCTAAAAGAGTCCCCAGGGTGTCCTTATGCCAATTTACCGGTACAGGAGATACCAAGTAGTGATTAGTTGATGGGTGTTTAATGTACTATGATCTGAAGTTCAGAGTTACTAGTTTCCAATGTGATGTGTAAAGTAACTTAACATAGTGCTTGATATTTGAAGCGTGAATGTTTTTGTAGTTTTGATGTGAGGTTTTCAGACCTCCCGGTACTGTAGAGTCGAGGTCAATGCTAGTGGCAGGCTGCCAGCTTCCATCAAGTGCTGCTCCTGTCAGGACCACATGCTGTCCGTCGTCCACAGTATTTATGTTGAAAACCATTTCATTTTAATGCTCACTATACGGTACCTGTGTCCATTGTATAGAAAAAAGTAATAGATGAATGAGTGATTTCAGACACAGTGGGAGACGGTGTGTTCATAATTTTTCCAAAGTAAACTCTGATTGAGATTTTAAGCTGATCAACAACCAGGACTAGCAGGATGTGTGATGGATTTGTGAGTCACTATAGCTATCCTTGTGAACAAAAACATAAAGTAAGGCCACAGGGTGACAGGCTACACTGACCTTATCTCCCCCTATGGCTCTGTTCCACTTGACACCCTCACCTAATCCCAAACAAATGTGTGAAACCACCCCGGTTTCGTCCGTTCTATTCCTCACACTGCACAAAGTATTGCTTGGTGCATGGCAGCGTGAATGGCCACAAAGGTCCACAAAGACGTTTAAATGTCATCTAGCTTAGTCAGGATCCCCCACACTGTCCCATGGATGTCATTGTCTGTCTGCTCTTTTTAATGTAAAATACAGTCATTTAAACATACAGTTATACACACGCATACACTTTTTTTTACCATATATTGTGAATCTGTATAAACAACAAAATAGTATTTTCAGTAGGTGCAACTATACACTATGCAGTAATAATTTAAAAAAACATATATACTACATGGGCATGAGTAAACTTTTTACAACATGGATACTGGTCTAGGGACCGTGTGTTTACAGTATATCTCGGCCTCTTACCCTTGATAAAATACAGCATTAAGATGATAAGATACAGCATTCTTATCTATGACTCGCTGTCAACCCTGTAGACGAGTAGTTGAAAAAACATGACATGAAATGATGACTGCAAATGCTTGTTGTGGAGCAAGAAGAGGGGGCTAAATCCCCTACTCGCGTTCTGACAAAAGCTAACTTCTTCCTTTTTGAAGCAGATGTGGTGACCCAACTCTTCATTTCCACTGTTTGTCACTCATAAAACAAAAGACAAGGACCAATGAGAGTGTCGCTGAATGCGAATAGTAAGAGTAACGCTTTCAGCTGACGGCCACATATTTACTGGCTGTCACTTTTAGGATCATTTACACAAATTACTACACTTAGCCTATTTGGGATTTAGCACTCATCTGCCCAAGTGTTACAGTGACTCAGCAAAATGATAAAATGTCTGTTGGAAATGATTGTCGGTTAAGTAATAGAGACCTAAAACAAGACATCTGGCACATTCCAAAACATTATCAGACCATAATAATACAGATAAAAGAAGATACAATGTGCTGCTTGATAGAAAAGGTGTGTATGTTAATATCATTAACTCTCTTTAAGTGCCTACTTGTCTTTTCACATAAAAAAGTGATGTAACCCTGCCTTGGCATCACATTAACTCGGTTGTTGATTTTGTCTTTATCTTCTCAGTGTGTCGTCGTACTCCACGCTGAGCCTGTAATATCAGCCGATCCTTGACCACATAGACGTTGCATACCGATCAGTTGGTTAAACTGTGGTGGCGCTTTTTTTTTTTTTTACATTTTAAGTCATATATCCATTAATTGTTCAAAGCTCCTTCCTGCTGCGTGCTGTGTCGAGGAAGGATCCCTGCTGTCACCATGATGATGAAATGAGAAAAACATAAAATACACTGTACCGGTTGATTAGGCCTAAATGTAGCATTAATTAGTTATGAAACAAATTCGAGTTTCAGGTCAGAATGTACTGTGCGGCTTGCCAGCAGGGGTCTATGGGGTTTTCCGATCTGCCTCCCACCTTGAACTGACTTGAGATTTTACTTTTACAAAGCTCCTACAGTGAAAAAGGAGGGCCTGTTCTAGCTCTTTATCTGTTTAGTAGCCAATATGAATTTGTATCAAGCCTAGTCAGAAAGTTACATGTTAAATAATAAATAAGTTGGCAGAGAAAAGTGTTAAGACAACAGACACTGCAGACAGACTGTTCACACTTTCTGCGTATAGTATAATAGGACAACCATACCACTACCATAACCACTGACCCTCTGGCACACCTGCTCTGATATTTTTTTTCTTCTGTATATTCCTTTTTTATTGCATTTTCACCCAAACAAAAACATAAAATCCAATACAGGGCAAAGTATGTAGGGCAAGAAATGTAGTTTCTGATATGGCCAGAATATAAAAAGTGTTCTCTTTTTGTCTAAAGCTAACTCTCCACAGAGGAGATGGTGGATCATCTACTACTAAAATCGAACAAAAAAACTATGAATTATTCATGCCTCTTTTCTTTTAGTAAATTATAACAAATTCACTGCTCATAGTCTTGTTTGTTTGTGGCACATAGAGTTTTTGTAACTGTGCTCCTGTAAATCCTCAGTCATGCTCTCTGATTAGAAGGCATACAAATACAATCTTGTATTTATGTTTTTGTCTTTTTCATTTTTGCCAAAAAGATCAGAAAAGAAGCAGCAGGGCTGCTGTGAATATAGCCAATTGGTCAGGTGGGAAATTCTGCACAGCTCTTTGGAAATAAAACTTTCTAAAAATCACAAGGTAATTTCACAACAGACCAGCCATTATTTTGATAACTAGACACTAAGTCTGCCACTAGCTGGTCATAAGAGACAAATTTAGATCATCATCAGGCGCAATCATTGTTTAACAGTCCATATACTTAACATTGATCAAACGGCATAAAGCAGCAGCTCCACTTGTTAGACACAATCTGTCACCCCAGGGATCTGCCTTTGGGAATCCACAGCCCTGAGGGCAACATTTGGCACAGCGCATTTTGCCCTGACACACACACTGTGTGGCAGTTTGTGTGAGCCACCGCTGTCTAAAAAATCAAGATCAGTAGAGTTGTTTGCTTACATCTAAAATTAATTGGTTCACATTTACACAATGACCTACTGGCAAAGTGGCCTTGTCAGCTAGTTTCAGCTGTGGCCTCCCCCGTGGGACTTTATTGTGGTGGAAGCATGGGAGGCATCCTGCCAAAACCCCTCAAACACAGCATCTTAACCTTTTCCTCTGAGGAACAGGCTGCTGCTGAATGCACAAAAGTGGCTTGACATTAAGGAAACTGAAACTACTGGTATCGAAGGGGCCTAGGTGACGTGGTATGAAGACCTTTAGCTGAGGAGTGCGTCAGCAGTAGTTCTTAAGTGTGTAGCCCAGACCTTAGAGGTCGGGATAATTCCACTGCTCCCACACTGTCTTTTTCACACCAGACAATAAGGTTATATACCAACTATGAGCGTGCAGGCGGCAGAGACCAATACTCAGCTGCGTTACCACTATGTCTTTTTAAACACTGATTAGATTGTGATTAACGCATCACTTGAAAGTATCTTGGATGAGAGATATCATAGAGGAACATCTAATTCTGAGTATGTTATTGTAAAGGATCCTAGTCATAGTCAGCCATGGTCAAATTAGCTCAGATAGAATTAAAATGATACTCAAAGTCAGTTTTTATCTTTGTCGAAAGAAATGGCAAACAGAACTTTACTTGTACTGTTCTTTTTTAAAGTAAGGGTTAAGTTTAGCCAAGGATACACAACAGGTTGATTCATTTCAAGTAGAAGGCTTTTGTGGAGGAGATATTGTTTGGCTAAGCGCTTAAAAGTCTAATTACTACTAGGTTTCTTCATGATACTGAATATAAAACAGGAGTTAAGCGGAATAAATTCAGTGAAATGAACTTTCAAAGCACTATTGGTGTTATTTAATTCCAGAGTTATCCAAATCAGACTATAATTTCCCATTGACAATATTTAGGTGGGTGACAGATAATAGTAGGTAAACTGCTTCTTGGTGTGGGGATCAAGCAGGACAAAGCAGCATCCAGGTGATGATCTATACCATCGGGCGCCAAGTGCTTTTTTTGCACAGTGAGACACTGACATCAATAGCCGAACCTGGCTTAGTGATTAAGTAATTTACCCTACAATGCGGATTAGTAGTTGTCTGTAGGGTTTTGTTTTTGCCCAACATGAGATGGTTTTGTAATTGGGAAATCTAATTTGAACAAAGCCATTCTGCCACAATTGTCAATTGTCTTTGCTGTAACATCAAACTGTTAGAATTTTCCTGACCTAAGAGAAGAGTTACTGTCAGCAATGAAAGTAATAATGAATTTCTCTCACTTGTAACACTTATTTTTGCATCTGTTCTTGCATTAATGCTTTTGTTGGTTATGTTGCTGATATTTTGTAAATGTACACAAAGAGAGTTTACTTAAAAATATTTTACATTATGATATTTCTACTTTCGCTTGAGAATCTGAGTGTTTACTCTGTTTCCACTGGGTAATTTATGCATTTCCCATCCAGTCACTAAGGGAGGTTGTAGAAGTGTTGCAACTGCTGCGTCTGATTTATGTGTGCAAAATAAACTCTAACAAATTCTTTTTTGTTCCCACCACAATGAGCTAGCAAAGCAATTTTGGGAAACATATATGGAACTCCAGAAATGCAAACAATACATTTTGGCAAACAGGTTACTACCATATGTTATTCTTCCGAGACACAGCATGTAGCGTACAGTATGGTAGATGGGATTAGTCCCTCTTGGTGGTCCATGCAGTCAATTATGTAATTATTCCAGGCTGTAATGACTCCAGCAACAGCTGCATTCATAACTTGGTGCCAAGGGACAGTACAGCATCTGGACTTCCTTGTTTGTACCTTGGTCAGCTCCTCCTTCAAATGCTGGTCAGCTATTTCAGTAGCCTTCAAAGCAAAATTTTATTAATTAGAACCTAATCCACTGTGTGCCTTAAAAGTAGAATATAATTCTGTGAAGCCACTCCTTGTAATACATTCCATGCAATCACACACATGCACACACACACAACAGTACATTGGGTACCATGCTCACACAGGAGTGTGCTCAGTGGAACACTTTGAACCAGTACAGCATCATTAGCGTGCTAGGTTGCCAGAGGCTATGGGAAAGGGCTACCGCACACAGCTCAGGCAGCTCACAGTGTCATCTGCAAAGCCCATGAGGTTCATTACAGAGACGCAAGCTCCAGTAGCCAGCACATTGTGAACCAGAGGAAAGTTATCATGGCAATGATTCAGCTGCCTGTATCTTTCACTCAAAAGGGATTTCCTTTCCTTGGCTTGCCTTCCTTAGGCTCATTTAACAAATGGCAGGGGAGAATCTCAAGGCACTTTGTCATTACCTTAAAGGAAAAGTTACCACTTGAAATAAGCAAAATCGACACACTGTTTTAAATTGGTATGTCCCCTCAAGCAGAATGTGTTTGTAGGCAAATTTATACACATGAGCTGACACAGAGGTGGATATTAGGACACATAACTGCAAACACCCACACTCCAAAACACACCCAGACTGTTTGTTCCAGGCATCCATGGTGTATTTTGGGTCTTCATCTATTCACGCTGGTGGCTGGCTTTAACACACAGGTAAAATTACAGTGGAATATCATTATCTGAAGGCATTTGCTGACCTTGACAGTGCATGAAGTACAGCTTCTCTCATCTCTTCCTCCGAACAGGAGAACAGAGCGGTGAGAACAAACACATCGCCTAATCCATGCTGAAGTCAGCGCTCTCAGGAGATGAAATGCAAAAAGCAGAGTTTCCCCCCCAAAAATCTGTTCACTCCCCCCATCTCCTTTCCTCTTTTCTCACCTCCCTCGCTGGCCTCCCATCTCAAGAACGGTGTCACTTTCACTACTCTCATGGAAAAGTGCTGTCAGCGCTTGTCTCAAAGTGCTAAGAAATCTCAGAAAGTCTCTCAAAGTAACCCTACACTTGTCAACTCTAAGTGGTACATATCCGGTACATAGCAGCCTCAGAAAGTCTGAAAACTACCACTAATGGGGATTGTGCAGAATATGCAGTGTCCAATGTCCAAAAGCTCAAACTGCAAAATGAGAACGCAACTTCATGGCTCCAAATGGATAGAATTCTTCAGTTAAATCTAGTAATCCAGACTTAATCGTTTTTGCATATTTGCAGTGGCTTAATCTGATCAATCATTGTATCAAAATAATTATGCTGTTCATGTTTTCAATAACATGAACAAAATAAATGTCAAATACATTTTCTGAAAGTCAAATTTAAATTTCTGTAAGGAAAACATAAAATATGATACTACAGCGATTGTCCATGTATTACCATTTTCAAATCCCTTAGACACGTTAAAAAACGTGGGGTTATAAACAGGTTTTTATCCACAGAATCTGTGGAAGCATCTGAGAGCTTGCATTAATAGAACATGCAATTGTGAAATTCTGTGCTGTGCTACTTGCTGTGCTATAAACATATACAGTATACTATGAATGTAAGACAAAGCACTGGGAGTACCCTTTGTACCCAAAATAATACTGTTTATCAAAAAAGTTTATCACTAAGAAAGTGGAAGCTAGATAGCCTAGCTTGCTGGCTTTAACTCGGAAAGCGGTAGCTAGTTAACGTAGCTTGCTAGTTAATTCCCACAAGATGTAGCTTTTTGTTGATGTTATTTCAACACCTTCTCAGTCACTGGCAGCTGGTGTCTTTCATGGGTCCAGATAGGCAGCAAATTACAAGATTGTCAAAACTCATAGCAGCAGGTAGTCCTGTGACCTCAGCATTTTGTACGTTATACCTTTACTCAAATCACAAGATCAAACTAAACAGTGGCTTTCAGCCCCCAGCTGCTTTCCTTGGAACTAAAGAGACATTTGAACCAATCCAATTATCAGGACAGACATTGTCAGTCAAAACCAAACAACTACAGTAGGTGATGCTATCAATTACAATTTTGTCTAAATAAGTAGTTCAAACAAACACTCAGGATCCATTCATGCCTTTGTAAAAATGCATTTTAATTATCAACTTTAAAAAAGCATCTTGGACTGTAACATTCTTAACATATCTCATGAATTGTTGGTGTGCACATTTGGGGATAAAAATTATTGAATGTCACAGGGGTCATTTGAAAACAGGCCACCTGAAAAACGCACGTGTCACCCCGCCTTGGAAGACTTCCTGTACACGCCAAAAACTGTCACACCCCGATGAGTGAAAGATGACTGGCTGAACTCCTGCTTTTATAAATCTGCTGCTTTTTGGCTGCGTTTCCATCCTCTAATTAATTCCCGTCTCTAAATGAAATGAAATGGGTTTTAGCACTCCTACACCATCTATATACTTTTCATTACCCCACAGTCTTCCATAATAATTAATTAGTTTGAGTGTTTTATGTATTTACTGTGATTTTGATGAAATGCCAGCAAGCAAATATGTCGGGATAAAGGNAACTAAAACAGTTTATGTGTCAATTATGTGCGAGCATGGTATCTTGAGCAAAAGCTTGTATATTATTTATCGAAGCTAACAGAGGTAGTTCTAATGCAGCGAGGAGATGAGTAATCATGGCCGTGGGCATCTACAGTATATCCCAGACGTGCCAGGGTGCCATTCATGCCACAGTAAATTTTCTTCTCTTTTTTGATATTAATCATTGCTTGCATTACTTATGCAGATTTCCCTCTTTTTTCCCATCTCACCCACTATCAGTGCTGCCTCTCACTTTCTTTCCTTTTTTCTTCTCCTAGTCTGTCTGTCTGAATTTTTCATGCTTCGCCTTGCTTTCTTTGGCACCTCAAACATGTAGACAGACAGTCACAAGCCTGTCAAAATCAAATGTTACAACAGGATAGGGAGAAGATAAATGAAGTGAAAGAACATCAGACACACGTTATTTTTTTCTTTTATTCAACTGTAAATCAGCTACTATTTTCATCTTAGCAGAAATACTAATTAAAAACGAGATGGAAAGGTCATTGTAGCAATACCTCAGGCAAATGTCAGGGTAAACAGCAGCAAGCCATGGTCTCACAAGTTCTCTTTTTTCCCCATTGCTTACTCACAGCACACACTCATACAATGATTTTTTGCCTGCTAACCTGTTCCTTCTCTCATGAATGACCTCCCGCCCACCCTTTTCGTTCACATATTCAACACACACTCTATCCTGCTGCAATTTTCACATGTGATAGTGTGTTCCCACTCCCCAAGCACCTTTCCCTACAATGGCCCACTGAATCATGCGACAGAGCCTCTTCAGCTTCTGTAATACCACTTCTTTAGCTCACCGGGCACAGAAAGGGGAGATGACTATTTAAAGACCCTCCAGCTTCGGGGAGAGGGAAGTCTGAATGGCATATACCCCATGGACAGACACGCTAAATGGCTGTAGGTTCCCATCTCCCCGATCCCGTCCCCCCTCCCAGCCCATGCTCTGATATTTCACTGTTGCCAGACTCCACATAGGAGGAGGAACCGTTGTTTGCCCTGCTAGCAACACACGCCTTCCTCTCAGGCTCATGGAGATGCAAGCGGGTGGGAGTAAGAGAGGGAGAGGGAAAAAGATGAGAGAGGAGTCAAATGATCCATAACATATTATTCTGTCATTTGAAAATAGCGTTATAAGGCGAGCAGCTCACCAGGACCTAATGCTCTGCCTTCCCCGAGGCCCTAAGGTGGCATTTTCTGCACATTGTGGTCTCCGATGATTCATTATTTAGTCAGAAAGAAACATTATTAATGAACTTTTTTTTTTAAATCCATGACAAGCATACTAACAAAAGCATGCAAAAATATTTTGTAAAAACACATGGATTTGCACTTTTTAGTATACCAGTGAGTTACTTTATGTAACTCCTCCTGCAGCAGCTAGGTGTCTTACTCAAGGACACTTTGTCACGGATGGACACTCACTTTGTGCAGATCGATTGCTTGACCTTTTGGTTAAGGGAAAAAGCTCTCCCGCCACCTGCCACCTGTCAGCTGACTTGTAGTTATTTTTCCACACATCCATAAACGGCTGAGGAGGTGAACTTAAATGACATCTAATACCTTTAACATGATCCTATTAATGCCACCATATAATGTTGGCTTTTATAAATGTGTGTGAACTCAAATTTCAGTTATCCCATTTGCACCAGGAATATGGTGAAATCTTTAAATGTAATCCTCTTAACGACATCTTCCTCATGTGGCGGAAAGGCACTGCCTGAGCTCTCATGTTCAGCCAATCAATTCCATGTTCTCCCACCCATCCCTTCAAAATAAAAGCATATCTTTGAGTGTATGAACACTCCCGTTGATTACACATGCAAGATAAAGTTCAAAAGCAACTTTACAACTTCACAGTACTGGCAGATTCCTTTGTGGTTCTTCTCCTAGCCCCAGCTCTAGCTGATCTTTCCATCTCAACAGGCTGTATCCAATCATTTGTATGCGGTGGTTGAGTTTTGCTGGGCTTCATCCGACACTGATCTATGGAAACGGGAAGAGTGCGAGTGAGCCAGGATTTCTTGTCACTCCGCAAATTAGATCTTCCGTCAGCACTTCGCCTGTTTCATCTCTGAGCTTATGTTTTGAGAAGGCAAGAAAAGGTACGGGGTGGGGGGGTTGTTAACACGTACCATTTCTCCATTGAAGTTTTCCACCTACACCTTCAGTATAGATTGTGAAAGTTGATGAGCGGTGTGCCACACATTTAGACAAGAGGAAAGTCTTTGAAAATAAAGGAGAAAATGTTTACAGTTGCCTCGTAGAAAGGTTTGAATATTAATGTGAGACAGGGCCATCAATTTATTTATCTATCCTGTTAGGAAGGTGGATGAGGAGCCAGGGTGGGTTTTTGCATGGTTAATTATTCTCAGTTGTCCCAGTTAATCCTTTAGCACTGAGGTACAGGCAGATGCAGTGAGGGGTGCTGCTGCCAAAAAAGCACATCTGTGCTCCAGGAAAAAAATACATGGAGGAATGAGAGGATATTCATTGCTGTGCACACACTTTTTCTAGGTAGCTGTTTCTTGGCACTGGCAGGTGTAATTTAGAGGGGACACATATTGCAGAGTCTTGGATTTGGATTGGTTTGTGGCAAGTAAGCAGAAAAAGTCTAGAAGTGTTACTTATTAAGGTTTGAATGAGACATACATGTTTCAACCATGACTGGATACCTCTATAAAACATGGACGTAGTGTCTGCAACGCCATCCATAGGTGGCGTCACAGCTCAATGGGGGCAGCTCCCGGCAGCCCCAGCCATCAACACCTAGACAGTGCCTGACTGGCTTATCCAAAAATGGGCCGAGGCAGGCAGAATGTAAGCTGGTTTCTGAACCACTTTGGGGTTAGCCACCTGAGAGGGCATCCACCTGTGACTCACTGCAGCCACTTCCTTAATTATGCATAACTTTAAGCCTTAATATAATTTAAATGTTTAAGTTATATAAAAAATCATCCCAGGAAAGTTGTCATGAAGGGGGAAATTAGCCATAGAGACTAAAATAGTTTTTTTGTACTAGGCTGTAAACATGTTTATTTCTGCTTTAAAATTGGGAATTAAATTTTTTGTTAGAACAGCCTCAAGTGGCCATTCGAGGAACTGCAGTGTTTGGCACTTCCGCGTTGGCAACCCAGGAGGCTGCTGCTTGTTCTGAACTCAAAATGATCTTTGTATCAAACCTTCACTTTTGAACTTATAAGTGGTGAATAAGCATGATGCTTATTAAGCATAATACAAGTTGAGATTATTATGTTTTTGTTTTTTCTTTAAAAGAGGATGATTTCTCAAGAGAAAACTGAAAATGCATGTAAATCATTTCTTATGAATTGTGCAATTAAGGCAGAAAAATCGGCTCTAATCTTGCCTCTCCTCTGCTGCAGTAATTTTTCTTCATTAGGGCAGATTTGATTTTTTTTTGAAGTTTAGGACTTATCCTTACAAACAAATAATTGCAATATACCCCACTGGGAATTGCACACATTTTAATCAGTGCTAACCTCAAGCTTTGACATGGAAGACTCGTCTTGCTGCATTTATTTCCTCTGTTTCTTCAAAAATGTATGCATATTCAATATTAATCTGAGTTATTGTCTTTACCCCAACAATGAATAACAAACAGCGCCGCTGGAAGGGAGTTGAGGAGCTGAGACGTATGCATGCAATGCCTTATTCATTAGTCAATACTGAATGTCATTACTTTATGTACTGTAGTGCTGTCAGTGACATCATTTTAGGACAGAAGCAAAGTTGTGAACTGTTCATAATCTGTAAAGTCTTGTGTACATAGTCAAATTGTCTGCATGTGCAAGTGTATTTTTTTTTATTAATTTAAATGTTGAAGACATGTCCTTGTATTCATATGTACACAACAGTCCTGCATGGCTTATACTACAAGTTCCACTACTACTACTAGCTACAATCCTACCAATAATAACTATTAATAAAGACCACTTGTATTGCATCTGTTTCAAAACACAGTTGACATTGCGTGCGAAAGGCATAAATACCACAACAGTAAAACAGAAGGAAGAAACTGTAAAGTAACAAAAATGTAAACTATACTAAGATAAAATAAAACAAAATTAAGACATAAAAAAACACCACAATAAAGAATACAATCAGAAAGCATGTGTTACAAGGCAATTTCAAATATTGTATGCTTGTGTAAGATCCTCAGGCAAGGTGTTCTATAATCCAGGGAAAGTGAATTTTGCTCTCTGAGTCTTCTGTCTAGATGGGCTGAAATTCAGAATTGCTCAGCCTGAGGTGACAGTCTGCACTAAAGAAATCTTTTTCTTTTGGCAAGGTAACATTTAATTCATATATCACAAACTAGTCACAAACTATGATAATTCTTCAAAGTAGGTCTGTGGGCTATCCAGAGTAACCAAGACACTTTTTTAATTCTGTGGACATAACGGCAGATCTGAAAAACTGTACAAATAAACTATCTACATAATACATCTAGCAGTGAATAAGAAAATGGCTTTTTTAAAATTTGGCTGAACCAACCATCTAACTCAACTCACTGCTGATATAGTTTATATATATTGAGAACACTTACGTGTAGCTATCTGAGCAGCGCATAGCAGTTACTGAAAGTATATTCACCCAGCTTTTTTCAGCCCCAGCTTTAATTGTAAGGATGTTGAAGGGGAAAAGGCAATATGCTGAAATCACGTGATGTTCAAAAGTCGGTCAGTAGTAGGCCTTCTCACCCCAGCTGTGCGATGTGCAATCCTGCGCAGAAACACACACTCACAAATATTCACACAGGTGGAAAGTGTAGTCCCTCGTGCACCATTTGACGCCGTGAGATTTACCCATCCATGCCTAATGCCATCAACGTACGCTAGAAAGAACTGACAGCATTTTGTCCTATACTCTGTTTGCCGCCACTCTGTGCAGCCCAATGACCCGTCCCTTTTGCTCTGTCACCTGGAGACATAGGGCGCCCCTCTGATGTGACATCACTCTGCCCTAGCCACTGAAAGACCGTGCCACTTACTGATGAGAAAGGACAAACGACCAGAGGACAACTTTGTTCAGAAGCATTAACTCAGGCGTAAAAATTCACATACATATTAATGGATATTTACTGTATAGATTAAGCCTAAGAGTCTAGCTCTATTTCCAGTGGACCTTTTTCACAGCAGACACTTTGACTTGCCACAGCAGGAAAACACATGTGTAGTTACAATGGCTTTATCTTTGTCAAAATCATCTTCATTTCAATGTAGGCACTGCAGTTAGCTGATTCACTTGCAGGGGTGAAGTTTGAACTTTGCGCGTGAACTTCCACCGATAGAAGAAGCTTATTAAACCACTATGAGATTTTAAACAGCGCTGCAAATGTTTTTTAAGTAGTTATGGGTCAAACTTTACTGTCCCTTTAAGGACCGTGCTAACACACATGCTAACTGACAGTTAGCATGCATGTTTGTTTGAAGAGTTTTCCCCCTCTTCAATGAAGCTGTTTATTGAATGAAATGAAGTTCAGTCGTGAGAGCAAAATGTCAAAGGGGATTAAACTGCCCAGTACAGAAAAAATAGAAAGGAGCGCTGCAAGCTATTTTGATTGACAGTTTGATTAGTGTGCCAACTACTGTATTTGACCCACTATCCCTGAGAGTAATCTGTACTTCACCAAGCTTCTAAAACCAAATGTTATTTTCTAAGATGCTCGTAATAATTTGCTGTGTCATTTTTTGGTGTCGCCGGACCATTATTCCAGTTCCAGGGAGACTTACTAAGTACACTTACATGGAACAAAGCCCTCGTTAACGGTATTACCTACACCTGTGCCTTTCCTGTCAAAATGCCTTTTGTGAAAAGGGACACTCTCTTGAGGTCTGTTACAGATTTGTTCTGAGTCATTATGACTCTTACAATCCTGAAATTCTTAGAAATCCATTTTTGACAGCATTAAAAAATGTGATATCCTGTATGAATATGATTAGAAGACTCTTCACCTCATTGTTTTGACTACCCAGCTCCTCTTGACTCCTTGTCTTTCCTTTCTCTTACTGGCTCCTCTCCTCTTTCCTCCCTTCTCCACTGCATTTCCCTCCCCTCCACTCCTCTCACACAGTGACACAGCACAGTGACCTGGCCTGTCACCGGTGTCAGCTGTAACTCTCAAAATCTAAAAGCGCTCACCTAGCTGCACACAGTGACAGGATGATTACCCTTTTCATCATAACTGTGAGGTCTTAACATGAGCTGATTCCTCTCCCCCGAACTGCATGGAGCCAGTGAAAGTGAGAGACAGGGAGTGAGCCAGAGCGACAGAAAGAGAGAAACGACCTGAGAGAAGAGATGCTAGGATGCAGAAAGACACCACTATAAATGGAAATAAGAACAAATGTTGACCTATGTACTGGGTGATTATGCATCTGGGGTCATTTTCACCAAATGCCTAGGCCTTTAAGGTTAATAGGACAAATAACAGCTCTTTGAAGCACCATTCAAACTCAAAGTGTACATTTAAATTTAATGGCTACAGACACCACAAACACCATAGCACAGATTCTTACAATTGTCAAGGTGGTGAATAAAGCAGTCGAATAGCATTGCATAATTTTCACCCAGAAGGTGTGAGCCCATGAAAAATCAACTTCATAATCAATTATTCAGTTGTCAATGTCAATTATTTAATACCCACATAGCACAATGTATCGCAAACTGTCAAAACTAGAGATGATGGTTGTTGTTGATGCTTGGTGAGCTTTAATAAATCACTTTCAGGTCATGATCAGAAGGTAAAACTAAGAAGGAGACCTGTGTTCGTGGCAGGAATCAGCTGTTCCAGATACACTGGTGTTTTTAGACATTCAAATGTGCTCCCGCAGCTGCTTTTTCTGTATAAGCATGATGGCAGCCACGGGTAGTTGGCGGAAGTTGGAAAAACGTGACCTCCTGGTGGTGCTAGAGGAGAAGTCAGATAATCACCAAAGTCATTAAGATTTATCCTGCAGGGACCCTGAATATCTGTACCAAATTCAATGGCAACATATCTAATTGTTGTCAATATATGGTATACGGGTCACTCTCACCTAGGAACCTCAACCTCAATGTAGTGTGAGAGGAAAAGTAAAAAAAAATCACCAATGTCAGTAGAATTCATCCTCTAGGGACACGGATGTCTGTGCAACATTTCATGGCAATCCATGGTAATGTCTGGGCCAAAGTGGTGGGCTGGCCGACTGATAAACAGATTGCCATCCCTGGAGCCATGCCGCAGTAGCAGTTGCGTGGCTAAAAGAACAATCTTTGTGCATCGTCATGTTTAAGGTTTGACTATTGGTTTTTATCATGTCATAGTGGTAACCAGGGTGCAAACTACAGGGGAGCAGGGCGAGCTTAGCTGTCCTAAATAGGACATCAGCTTCCCTAAAAAAATGATTTGTGATATTTTGGGGGGTCTCTAAAATATTGACAGCATGCTTAATTGCTATTAATTTCTATATATTTCTCCATCATCGTGAATACATGCGTAAATTCGGGAGTGTCAGACTTCATCCAGCCAGAGGGGACGATTACCGACCGTCCGCAGATGGCCGGTCGCTCTGCGATCCTCTGGCCCAGTACGCTCCACTGTCCCACTCCCTCTTTGGTAGGGGTTTTGTCACGGGTACGGCAGACGTGCTATCCGGTTCGTGATCGTTCCGTCTGGCTGCATGTGGCGCGTGATCCATGCAGTACTGCAGCTGGGGTCTCTCTACAGCACCATGTAACTTTTCAAATTCTTCCCTCTCACAGAGAAAAGAAAGTACAGGTCGCAAACAGCTGTTGGGTGAAGCGTAATTGTAGCAAAACATATAATAATAATATTAATAATAATATTATTCTTATTATAAGAATACGACAACCATGTCTGATTCTTTCACAGTCAGCCCAGGCCTACAAGCTTGCAGCTATTAATGATTCAGCAGTAACAATCAGTCTGCGCACCTCCCCAACTTGTTGACAGTTGCTGTCATCCACGTGGTAGCTGTGGCTGAAGTGCACCCTGTGGCCTCTCATTCAAAATACAGACTACCAATGTCGCTGAGAAGCGCACACAGTGGTAGTAGTATGCTTTGTGCCTAATGGTGATTTTTCTAAATATGGGTAATTGTTTCTTATTTTGTAATCGGAATACATTTCAAATGGCTTAGCAGTGAATTTCTGTTCTCCATGTTTTATGCAAGCATAAAGTAAAGGAGACCTGACATTTTTCCTGATGAAGTTCTGATGAAATCACAGATCAGTGAGTCAAACTTGCAATAAAATGTATTACATATTAGATGATTCTGGTCCCTTACCAAACTATCGAGCCAACCAGACAGCTTTTCACAAGCACTACTCCAGAGACTCTTGCTTGGGGTATCGAGCCATATGTTGCCGCATTCTGAAAGAGAGACACCCTGGGAGGTGAGAAAACTGGTGCACTCACCAAGACTTACAAAGTAGAAGTAAAGATTTTTGATTTGACACTTTCTCTTAGGGCCAGTGTAAGCATGCAGTCCTCCCATCCTCTCTGTTTGTCTTGCTTTGCGGATTGGGAGCATCATTAGCCGAGATTCCATCAGTGTCACTAGATTTTGTTGGCTGCCATCTGCTTCACTCAGTTACAGTAGGGATTAATGGCCAGGGGTGAGACGCAAACCAAAGCCCTCCCTCACTGCCCTTCACTGCTAATCTCCAGCTTCATCCTAATCCTCACCCACCACCTCGCACCCTATCAGTCTGATAAGTGTGTTTTATGCATGTGTGCACCTTCTAAAAAGACGCAAACTTGACAGTAGTACTGTATTAGATCATCCAGCTGCAGTGTGTACACAAAGGAAAATATGAGAACTCAATGAGTTACCTCTTTGTGATCTATTACAGTCCATGTTTTTTTATGCTTTGGTCACATGAAAACCTATTAAGCTCAGCCAGTAAAGAATAAGATTTTGTCTCCCTGTAAAACATTCAGAAGACGAACTTGTAAAAACCGGACAGAACAGCTAAAATTATTTGCAATTCCGTTCACACTTTATCGCTGCAGGAATAACCAGGGTTTTCTGTTGGCATCTCTAATAATTTGAAATTAATGGCTTCTAGCTCTGAAAAACCCATTTCCGGTCTGTAATGAATACACTTGAATGTACATTGTAATATCTGCCTGGTAAAGTCAGTGTAATAGATCTAGTGCCCATAGCAGCTGACACTGAACCCAGTAGTGCGCTTTAGCCACACTGATAATTAAAAGACGCATTGATCTCTTTTCCCATTGCATGGACCCACCCCTTCAAGATCCAGTTCCCATTTCCTACAGGATTTATTTATCACCCACAATGCCACTGGGGTGCTATCATTCACAGTGTAAAGAGTGGAGAGAGCTCTAGAAACAAGTAGAGAGAACAGGGAAAATGGTGCTCTTTGTGCTCCTGCGTCAGCATACAGATGGATGGGCCATTAGCGGACACGGGAGCACGGTTCAAACCTTGTTATTAACACAGGTGAGAGAGAGTGCATCTCCTGAATTCCGAATGAGGTCTAATTTTCCTAGGGAAACTCGCTAATGAAATAATGATTTTGCACTTAATTTCCAGTATGACAAATTATTTACAGCATAATATCAGAAATTTACACAGTAATTGAACTTCTTTGGAATAAAGAATGCACATGAAATCACCTGCTCTTCATGCGGCTAGAACCACAGTACTCACATATGTCTCATAACTCATGGTTTGGCGCTAGAGCTCTTACACTTTCAGCTACTGCCTAATTTCTCTCAGCTGATGTTGTTGGAAAAGTCAATTAGCATGTGGAGCAGGTAATAAAGTGTCACGGGCTTGTTGTGGCCATGTATAGAATGTTTTGTAAGTCAGTGTTGGATACAGCCTCAATATCCTGCAGAACAATTGCTAAGTGGATTGTGGAAGCTTGTTTTCTGACACATTACTCAACTCGCATGCTGGTTTACAATCCATCAATGTCCAGGGTTACTGACGATCATCCCAGGATCAGATGGCCAGTGGGGTACATCTTGGATGGGTTACTAGTTTATCACAACGTTAACAACTATATACAACTGCAGATTCACAGCCATCCTGTACCTGCTGTGGAATGACAACACTCATCATCAGTGTCCACTGACAATTCTCTATTGACAGGTATGCTGTATGATTGTTGACAGTTTCATTTGTGATCATTACAAAAATTGGTAAAGGGAGTCTTTTTTTGAGGGAAAGAGTGCAAGCTGAAAATTAAATTGGTATTTATGCTTATTTCTTATTTTGTTTTTATCTGTTTGAAAACATAATATAATTATTGAAAATTTTGCCTTCTTTGTAGCACAACAATATTAAGATTGTACAGTTAAAACATTTAATTAACAAACCATGAGGCACCTTTAACCTTGAAGGACTCTGGGAACTATTTGTTTTATGTTAATTTGATGAAGTTGATTGATTATGTTAATTTATTTTGGATCTAGTCGAAGTTTTGTTTTGTTTTTTTGATCCAAAACATGACAGGTATCAAAGGCAAATTCACAAAATTACCTTCTTCATCCTTGCTTATGAGAGAGAACCAGGCCAAGGGCATTTCTTATTTTCATGTGTTTTTAACTTTGAACTTTTTATTTAGTTGTGGTGAGATCAGTGGTGCACAGGGATAAATTGGCATTTTGGAATTAATTGGGTGAAGCTATACTAAAGTAAGGTCGGGAACATTGTAATATTTAGAGAATTTAAAAATCTAATTCCATTTTTCAAATGAATTTGCAAAGACAGAATTGTTAAGCTGAACTCAAAATGATGCAAAATCTCTGTATCATAACGTGAAGGTTTACTTATTCATTAGCTTATTACCTTGTGGAAGGTTGCTTAACCCTGCATGCATCTTCAAGTTTGTAATGAGCAGAATGAAGTGTGCACATTAAAACCAGGTCCAGGTATAAAATGAGCTTTTCATAGGGTACTCTCCTCTTCACAAAAATAATTTGGGCCCTTAACAATTGCACATTTCAGGGAAATACTACATAACGTTTGAGTTTGTTACATTGTGTGAGGGAACGTTTACCACATAAAATGTGAATGTCAGCCACTTAAATGAAAACGTCTGCTTCTCTTAACACCCCAACACCCCAACACCTCATCCTCCGTCAGAATTAACATTTTCTTTTTCACAAGAAGCTACACCTGGATCTGTATAATGTTTCAAATTACTCACAACTAAAAATTATTTAAGTATTTTTTTTAAACATCTGCAAATTCTAAACACCGCCATTGCCTCTCCCACTAAACAAAGCATGCAGCACATACGGTATGCAAAGTGAAACACAATCCAAATGGTTAAGTGTGTCAAATATGGAATAAATAAAGTGTAAATACAGGGACACATGCATGAATGCACAGTGGTCAAGTGCACGCATGCAATTGCACATTAGCTGCAGTTATGTTAATGTGATGGTAATTGTCAGTTGATTCAGATCACTTCAGTACTCCATCCTGTTACTTATATATACTTTACTTGTTAGGAGGCCTTTTAAATGGATCGGGATCAAGAAAACTGGACTATGATGGTAACTTGTTTTACATAGCTTTTGTTTTGTATTTGATTTGATTACATTAATGTTTAAGTTGAGATTTACAAAAAAAATTTTATTGCTACTGTGTAAAGGGAATACTGCTGGGAAAAGTTGTTTGTTTAAAGTGTTTGCAAACCACATTATTGCATTTTTGTATGTATAGCAGTACATTTAAATTAAAGTGTGCAATACACTGCTATAGAATTCATTATTCAGTTTTGCACATAACAATGCAATCAATCGCAATTAAAAATTTTAATCATTCCCCAGCACAAGTATTGTGTGTTTATACTGTGGAAAAGTTGCACAACCCAACCACACTTTTGGCTAATGCCAACTTTATTAGAATTGTGTATCTTTTCTTATTGTAATTATTATTTTTGGCACAGCCTCAAGATGCTACCCTGTATTTCACTACATATATTGTATGAGCATGTGAACTTCTGAATCATGAATGTTTTGAGTACTCGTGATTTTAATAGATATGTTGTAATAATGTGAAACAGATTTCCATTTGACATGTTATTATTTTGGCATACAGTTAATTGGTGGATGCAACAATGCAAAATATTGATAAAATTCTCTAGTATCTAAGAACCTTTATCATGACCTTTAAGATGCTCCATATTAATTCCGTAAGAAAGATGTCATGTAGCTGTGGTTGCATACATCTCATCATAAAATAACATTGAAAAAGCACAAGTGACCCTTCCACAATAAGTTCTTGTCCTCAGTGCTGGTGATATGTACAGTTTCTTTCATGCTACAACAGTTAGTTTATTCTTAAAGTGAATATCTACCCAGAGCATTTCAGCATGATGGGCATCAGCTACAATGGCTGAGCACTCAGGCCCACTGAGGGCTGATGAGCACTGGCTCTCCGGAGACAGCTTGGTGAGAACAGCGAGGTGGAATATTCATGCCAATGAGCAAGGGCTTGGAATCACTTGAAATGCAGTGAGTGGTGTTGTCAAGTCATAATGGTAACAATTACCAAACTGAGGAGGCACGCTTTTGAAATAAGGTCCGCTTCACCATCCAATTAACGCTAGGATGCTCTCACCAAATTCCCAGTGTTAGCACGGCTGAAAGGTTATCCGCGCAGTTAGGCCTGATGCCCATGCAGTAGATAATGCTACTGGCACTTTCAGAGCCCGCTTATTCGTTGACACAGAGACGGATCTTGATGCAAGCCAGATGAAATGCGCGTTATGCAGAGAGACCCGTTTCCGAATGGAGATTGAATTACCCAGGAGCCCTTATAGGAGGTTCATTATAGCGGGAGTATCCACGATTTCCTGATTCATAGCTCCCCTCGCTCTCTTCTCGTGTGTTTGTGCATGAGTATGTGCAGCAGTGAGGTTTACACTAGCAGGCTGATGCAGTAAACAGTCATGATGGGCAGCAATGACATCAGGGGTAGACACCCATTAAGCCATGCTTAATCTAATTAGATAATTCTAGTGTAAAACATATAAAGGTAAGATATGACTGAACCTCAGTACACCACTAGATATCCACATACCGCTATTGTGTTGGGTTTTGCTCAGTATGATTTTTAAGAGGCAGGTTAGTTGGCTTTCTGCAGTCAAATATCTGATCAAGAGACGTCATCTGTCTCAGAAGAAACATAAAAGAGGACGCAAGATAATTAGGATAATATAATCGTGTGGTGAACCTATGAACCAAAGTCATATTTAAACACTATTGCTTTGTGTT
>JAPMOB010212949.1:0-13411 GCA_029875015.1 Lepomis gibbosus | reverse complement strand
TTCTTCCTCTCCTCCATGTTCATCTTCTCCTTTTTCTATTTCTCCTCCATCTTCTTCTTTTACTTCTTCTCCTCCTTCGTCTTCGCCGCCATCTTTTTCTTCTTCTCCTCCTTCGTCGTCTTCTTTTTCTTCTTCTCCTTCGTCTTCTTTGCCTTTGTCTTCTTCTACTCCTTCTTCTTCACCGCCATCTTTTTCTTTTTCTCCATCTCCTCCCTGCTCTTCTCCCTCCCTCCTTCCTTCTCCGGGTGGCAGTAGCAGAACTGAATCTCCCTCTTCTTCGTCTTCGTCTTCTCCTTCTTCTTCTTCTTCTTCGCCGCCATCTTTTTCTTCTCCTCCTCCCCCTCCTTCTTATCCTCTCCTCCGGGTGGCAGCAGCAGAATTTCTCCTCTTCTTCTCCCTCTGAATTGTAACCCAGCGGATCGTTATTACCGACATTTGATTGCAGTTGTCGCTCACCAAATATGTCTGCCGGCTTGTTTCCTCACTGCACCTTTTTTTAAAAAAATAAAAATGACCATACTTTTACTTGCAGCATCTGCAGTTTCCTGAGCCGCCATTCTCACAAGTTTGAAAATAAGTTGTTGATCCCTCCCCTTCCTTTGCGTAGCCTAGATGGCGTCCGTTCCGGGAAGACTCTCTCACCTCGGCCACATCTGAGAGGAGGATCAGATGTAAAAATGACGTGCTGAAAAATGGATGCTGATCTGAGTGTTTGGTTCTGAAGTCGAGGGGTTCTGCTTTATTCTGTCTCTACCTGCAGGGTCGCTAACGCTAGCTTATAGCTGAGCAGGAAACGCAGACGAGTTGGCGTGCAGACTTTTCTGTTCCATCTGTGCTGAAGGTGATAATTAAAGTCCTGTTTGATTCGTTGAAGCATCTGCTTCTGACGGTCCGTATCTGGATATAATCTGCATGGCAGATTTTTAATTCTCAAATGTCAACATAAAGTCCTAAAAACAAAAGATCAGATCATCAAAGTCTCGTTTCTTTTCTTAGACATCGGCCCATCTCTGGAAAGAAATGGAGATTTTAGCCATGTGCCATGTGGCATCAGATGCATCAGCAGCAGCGTTTCCTCTGAGTCACTGTATCATAGACGGCACATGTTTGAGAAATGGCTTCCTGCAGCTTTGGTTAGAATTAAAGAGATAGACTTGATGTGAATATGCGACACTGAACGTAGTTGTTATGGCAGATTGTTCGTCTCTCTGTTTACAGATGGCTGAAAAAGATAAACTTTCTAGCAGCAAATACTGTTGTGCAATAGTGACATGTTCAGTTGTTGAGACTGTAATCTAAGGCTTTTTTTAAATTAACATAATCCATTCAGGGAAAGTTATTATAGCCCAAATACAAAAAGTAAAAAAAAAAGAATTTTTGTTTGTTTGTTTGTTTCTTTGCTCCTCTGTGACAGAAAACTGAAATCTTTGGCTTGTGGACATTTGGAAAACAAGACATTTGGGCTTTGGGAAAAACTGATCGATATTTTTTCACCATTTTCTGACGTTTTATAGACCAAACGGCTAATTGATTAAAATAATCAACAGATGCTACTTCAAATGGTCTATGGCTCTTAAACACTGTATATATTATTACTGAAACAGATCGTTATGGTTAGAAGTCGCCTGCTTTGGGATTTTTAAGGCCGATGCCAATTTAAATATTTGAGGATTTTAAAATCCGATATATTGGCCAATATTCTTTTTCCCTTTTATTTTAAGGAATGTAACATAAACAAAGGTAATCCCTAACATTTATGTTGAGACCATACCAAGATACCCTGACATAATGCTGTATAAAGATAAAGTTTTTATGTTGTTGTTAGAAATATTAGAAAAGTGCAGCAAACATATATTAAAGTTTCAATAAATAAGAGTCAAATGTATAAAATTACACAGGGCTGGACGATAGGGCCAAAAATGTTATCACGATAAAAATGTTCAAATCTTTCGATATCAGTAATTATCACAGTAAGTATCAAATTATTTCTTTAACATTTAGTTTAAAGGCAGATTTTCGCTCCTCAGTGAAAGTTGAAGAAACCTGATGGTTAATCGAGGTTTAAACTTTTCTTTATGGTCAGAACAAACATTTGATTCCAAACAGTGGATCACTTCACAAATCTGAGGAGGAACATTCAAAACATTTATGATAAAATCTTTTTCAACCAATATGCACGAGTAAAATTAAATAAAAGCTTTTTTTCTCAACAAAATAAACTATAATATTATATTTTAATAAAAATTCAGTTCTTATTTGTGTGATTCAAGTGAATCAAATCAAACGTTTAATGAAAATTTATTGAACATTTGTTATATTGTTATTGAAAAAAATTATATTGCGATAATTATTGTTATCGTTTTATTGTCCAGCCCTAAAACTACAGAAAACATTTTTGTTTTGAACAAACTGTGCAGCACTCATGACACGAGGAAAGGATCCAGCTCTCTCGTTTCTTTTTTAATAGTCACATATCGGCTGTTCTGAACACAGATGTATCTGCAAAACGATAAATCTGCCGGGTTCTAATTAGAAGTTCCGAGTATTGAACACACGCAAACGTCGCTTCTCTCTGAACTGATACTCCACCATTACACCACCCACATCTCCACTGTGTGCTGAACCTACAGTTGGAGCGTTACACTGATGCTCTCCTCTTCGCTCAGAGAAACTGGGATTAGACGGGTTTGCCTGAACACTTAATTAAAAAACAAAAGTAAAAATAGCGGAACGACTCTGAATGTGATAAAAGCTGCCACAATGTGGAACTGGAGCGGGGAAACCAGCTGAAACTCAGCTTCCATTTAATCAACATGCATTTTTCATGACTCTGAACTGGGGATTTAAAACGTTTGTGCGAGCCCCCTGAGCCGGCCGTTACTGAGCGTGTGCAGACCCTTCCACAGCTGGCCCTGGTTAGCTGTCAGCAGAGGTAGTCGCAATGCAACTCGACCTCCTGCTGCTCATTGAAAACACATGGTGCTGCTGCAGGAGGCTGGACGTGTGTGTGTGTGTTTGGCGAATGGTTTTCCAGTTGAAGGAGTGTCAGCCTCCACCTTCGGCGCCGCTGCCAGGAACAGCTCCTGCGGGGGCGGAACAAGCTGAGCGTTTGGAGAGAGGTTTTTTTATATCAGGAGCTTGGCAGTTTTAAACCTGAGCAGGTCGCGTGTGGAAGCTGACACCACTTCATGTTTCACAGTGAAACTCCTTTTTAAAATGTTTGGTGGGCGCCGCCATGCTCCAGCTGGTTATTTAGCAAGTAGAGTGACGTCGTTTGGTCACAGCTCTCAACATGGAAGTCATTTACTACGTTTCCCAGAATACCTTGTAGCAAGAAATCAAAGGGCCCTGTACTTTTCTGTGTTTTAAGTCTTTACCAGCTCTTCCCCAGCTGAAATGTAACCTCACCCTGGCTGGTTCACACCGTGTTGGTTAGGGCTGAACGAAGGCTCGGTACCTTTCACACGGAGCAGCGAGCCGCCGTGTTGGCGTAATAATCCCGGAAAATTGGGCAGTGTGAAAGCGCTTTTCATCCTCGGTTCAAACCTATAAAAGCTGCATTTCCTGTTAAAGAGGATAAACCAACATGAAGAGCAGAGAGCTGTCTGTGGGAGAAAAGCAAGACACTGCCAAGCTGAGAAAAAATCGAGCAGAGCCATTGGACAAAGCAAGCACAACAGTTTGGAACGTCCTGAAAAAGACAGGAACTACTGGTGTACTGAGCAACAGACATGGAACAGGTCGGCCAAGGAAACAACAGTAGCTGATGACAGAAATATGGTGAGAGCTGAGAAGAAAACATCACCAACGACCTCCACAGGGCAGCGGTGAAGGTATCACAGTCCACTGTTGGAAGAAGACTCAGAGCAGAAATATAGAGGCCACAGCACAAGATGCAAACCACTCATCAGCAGGAAGAATCAGCAAAGAAGTTCAGAGATGAGCCGCAAAAGATCTGGAACACAATCTTCTGGACGGATGAGGCCAAGATTAATCTGAACCAAAGTGATGGGAAGGCCAAAGTGTGGAGAAAGAAAGGAAGTGCTTCTGATCCGAAGCTACAAGCTCATCCGTGAAGCCTGGTGGAGGTGATGTCACGGCTCGGGCGTGCACGGCTGCTTCTGGAACAGGCTCATTAATATTTATGATGATGGAACTGATGATGGCAGCAGGATGAATTCATTAGAGGACAGATTTTTTCTGCCAATTTATGGAGAAATGCATTGAAACTAAAGTGCAATTTATAATTCTGCGCCAAATCTACGGCGTAGCCCCCTACCGTACACCGTCACCTACGGCGTAGCCTGACATACTCCTCCTCAAAAATGTAACTACACGTCGAGTCGACGTGGATCGTAAGCTCTGTGATTGGTCGGCTGGGTAACCTTGCAACGCCTCCGAGCCGACAGGAAGTGCCCGCGCTTTGAAGTAACTTTTTTTAGCGGCCAAAATGGCAGCTGTAACACAGTGAATCAATATATCTGACCGTCACAACCTGAGCGAAATGACTCGTTTCATTCTTAGACTGTGATCCATTCGGTCTGTAACATTTGAAAAGGCTACACCAGTCGTACGTTTACAATTTTACCCTCATTCGGTTAGCGGACCGCTAAACCGGATGTTAGCCTGCTCGGCCGCCAAAAGTCGACACAGTGGCTGCAGCGCTACTGCCGACTAGCGCTTGGGGGCGTAATTAAAGAATGAATGGACACACAGACGCACAAGTATAAATGCAAGGCTCAGGGTCTAAGGGTCTAGGGTCTACGTGCGTACCTTAGCCGTAGGCTACGCAGTACTGAAGTATCGGTTCTCTTGACTTCCCTAGAACAAAGGTAATAATGGCCGTGATGTGCAAAAGAAGACCAACATAAGAGAAAAGGTGTTTAAAACTCATAGATTCAGTGCAGCCCAGCTCTGTTTTAAGCATTTAATCTCACAAGATTAGCTGATTTGATAACATGTAGATTATTTAATCTGTCAGAAGTTTAACACAAACACAGACGGACACAGTAGGGACCTGTCCTTGTAAGGTAAAAGCAGACTGCTGGTGGCCGTCCCCCCTCTGACAGAAGGTACAAACAGACCTGTGTGAGCCGCCACAGTCGGCTCTTGTTGGATCAGATTCAAAACCAATGTGTACCTTACTCTAACACACACACAGACTTCCCTCTGTCACACACACCCATGCATGGTAGATTAAATCGGATAAATAGTTTGGATAGTTATTTTTATTTCCACATGGTTCTGTTTTGACAAAGATGCACGAACGGAAAGAAACGTTCAGAACGTTAGCTCGAGTGCCGAGGTTCATTCCTGACCTCAAGCTTTTATTTCAGGAGAAGATGAGATGAGGAAGTGAACCTCCATGTTCATCCATGTTTCAAGAACACACTGTAGTCCATGAATGCAGCGCTCAGATGTCCGAGCTTCTCTCCGGCATGTGAACGCACCACTGTCTCAGTGCAGTTTGCCTGTGGCTGGTGATAACTCACCACCCTGCTCGACCTCGGCTCAACACGTTTCATGATCAGTGTGCCAGAAATGTTTGTTATTCAGAATCTGAGCTGAATTTCTGACAAAAACTTAAACAGATATTTGAATTGTCTTTATTTTCTTTGAAATTCTGGCTGCACACTAGAAGATAACCGGGCCGAGTTTGGGTCCGAGTCACAATTGCTGAGTGTTCGATTATCTGCCCTGTATTGTGACGGGTTTACAGACACAGTCTGAAGGTCTGAACAGCCAATCAGAGCGAGCTGAGCGGGAAGCGTCTCCAGCGTGTTCTGTATCTGCGCTCTAAAATGTAGAAACCTGCTGGTTCCCTCTTCTCAGCCTTGAGGTCGTCAGCAGATTGATTCTCTTTTTTTTTGTTTTTCTGTACAAAACACAGCAACACTCAAGGTCAACCAGCTGACGACGACAGTCTGCCTCCATGTTTGTTTCTCTCCGAAGTCACGTTTGATCACGCGAGATCCCAAATCCACGGAACCGCCGCTCTGAGGCCGTTTAGTATAAAGGCTGGTGGGGGTCCTGCGTCTGGACTGAAGTGTCTGGTGTTAAGATTAAAATATAAAACATCGTCGTGTGTCATTTTAAAAATCCTCTCGTGTGCACCAGGCGTTAGGAAATACAAATTACAATCGTAGCTAGCGTTGGCCATCCTTCTTTCACGTGTCCAGTTGTCGTGACTGCAGGTGATCAGACTGTAGTTCTGTTAAGTCCGAACGTTAAACTTGAGCTCGGGTGAACGGCTAACAACACCGTTTCTGTGTCCGTTTGAACTGAATAATATTACAGCCACTTTTTAGTTCCCACACAGATACTACACCCATCAAACAAATAAAACGTACATTTCTTCTTCTTGGTAATTAGAGTTTTGACCAAATGAGTACACACGTGTAACCAGACAGCATGTGTGTATGTATACTGGTTTATTAGACAGGTTTTACTTTGTGTTCAGCTTTAAAGTAATATATTTATTTTGCCAAACTGAACATTTGAGTGGACGTAAAGGAGCAGCTTTTGGGACAGGACCCTGTGTGTTTGTTAAAATATGGTAATTACAGGAAAATGCGCCTCTAAACCTTGAGGCAGGTGTAAGGTCTGTCCATGCTGTCACTATAATCCAGAAACAGCAGAGGAGAGTCTGCATGGAGAAAAGAGGTCAGAGGAATCAGAGCGTGCATATGATCCATGTAGGTCTGATCTGATTCATGAACATGAGGCTCATATATTTAGTAGGAATTAGAGAAAACAGCAGCAATATGTGTGTGTGTGTGTGTGTGTTGCTCTGCCCTGTCCTCAGGCCAGAGGAGGCCGCCCTACAACTAGGTCACCGCTAACAGGACCTCAGATGGCTGATGGGAAAGACGGAGAGAAAACAAGAGATGTATAATGAGGATGATGTGATGAAGAGAAAAACTGGAGGGAACAGACCAAGGAGAATAGAAATAGAGGTGTGCTCCTGGATGTATTATTAGAACCCAACGATGGCGCCTGAGTTTCTGGCTTCCAGGGCAGCAGCTCACTGAACATGCACAGAGCTGAGGGAAAGACTGGCCTGCTTCCTCGTCAGCCCGTCCACACAGGACCGCTATGTAGCAGCTTATCACGACCTGTATGGATGTTCATTGTTAAGCTGTGAATTAATGGGTTTTAAAATTCTCAGATATCAATATCTCTGTCTGTCTCAAAAACCCGTATCTGTCGGGCTCCAGTGTAGCTAAAGCCGCTTTTCCACCAATAGAACCCGGCGCTTTCACACCTGCCTCATTTAGTTCGAATTGAATCGCACTAGAGTTCGTTTGCCTCCTTGGTGCGGTTCGTTAGGGCAGGTGTGAAGGCAGCACACTCGGGTGCGCACCAAAAGTGGACCAAACAAGCGCCCTCGGTACGTTTCAAACGAACTCTGGTGCGATTTGCTCGTGTTGTGAAAGTCAATGAGCCAACCACAGGATTTTATGATAGTAGAGATGTGACCTGAGCGTTATGTCTAAAGCCAAACCACCAATTAATTAATCTGCTGACAGCGACATCTGTTCACCGATCTTATAATTGATCTGTATACGCCGCTATATTTATGAAAATCATTTGGTAATGTTTACTCGTCAGCGCCGATTAATAGGTTAAAATCTGTAGTATCAACTCCGTTTAACCTGTCAGTCCATAAAACATTTGTGACAGCGATACCACAGTAAACTGCAGGCTGTAGGCCCCGAATTATTACTGTACACGTCCTGTTTTTACTTTATTGTTCACAACAGGCTCTGCAGTCGATCTACTTTCTGACATTACTAATCATGCTTATAACAAATGATCACTTCGTGAGCTCTTTGCGATACAGATCCAGGAGCATTAAAGTGCTGCAGAAACTTGTGTCAGTCACCAGAGTTTGATTTCCCCACGTTGGGTCCTGATGATGCAGGATCGCCAAAGCTGTCCAATCAACAAGTACGTCTGTGTGACGTCATGGTTACTTCTCTTGGTTCGTTTGCAAAACTGCAGTGTGAACATGAGCCGGACCAGAACTAAAATGTACAACAGTGGGTCTGGACCAGATGAACCGAATTGCAGGTGTGAAAGGGCCCTTAGTCCCAGGATCCAAAAGGTCCTTCAGCCCAGACGTATGTTCTTACCCTGACGTACGCCGTACAGAGCAACGGAGAGGCATCGTTATTTAGAAACGTCGAGCAAAATGTAGATATGAACATCAGATTTGATTGGATTATAACAAAAAACCATCAGCATCTTCAATGAACTCCAACATATGAACAGTTGGTCGGTCATTTAAACATTTCCAGCCAACAAAGCTGCAGATCAGCAGCAGCATCACGTCTGTGTCGCCTGAGCGTCTAAGGAACGGCAGTAGTGTTTGTTTTGGAGGAAGAGGAAACTGACTTCAGCACCTTGTAGAAACCTCCTGACTGAGGAAAACCTAATTAACTCTTGACTTTGTATCCATCAGCTGTTCGCTGTGAACACACCGCAGGACTCGCTGCACACCGGCTGCTATAAACATAACGCAGACGTACGATCTCGGGCGACAGCGCAGAGACTCGTGCGGCAGCAACAACAAAACACCTGAAACGCTCCACTTAGTGCGAGTAGCCTCTACTCGACCAATCAGAAATTCACTGCAAGGCAGCCCCTCCCCCCAGCAGGGACTTTTTAGGGGCAAAATAAACCCTGGAACTTAATTTAGATTCTGGTCCCTGTGGTTTGAAACGCAGTGAGTTCCTCCAGATGTTCCTGGTTCTGGAGTAAAGTTCATGTGGAGGAAACACAGCTTTAGTTTGTCTGAGATTAAACGTTTGTGAGATGTTATCCTGTAGTGCTTCAGTATTTTCTTAAACATTATTCTGTTAAATCATTTTGATATTGTAATTGTTTTAGCGCTGACTGTGAACGGCTCGGGTCTGTCGAGCTACGACACCGACTGTGTGTGTGTGTTGGAGAGAGACACACATTTGTGTCAGTGTGTTTCAGTTAAACCTCGGGCATGAATGAGTTAGTACTGACCTACATCTCATCTCATGCTCCAGCGCGCACACGCACACGCACACACACACACACACACACACACACACACACACACACACACATTAATACGAGTTCTCGCACACGTGGTTACACACATGTTGATGCACACTGACACTTGCAAACACACACAGTTAGTCTCTCTTGGTGAAACGCTGAATGTGACGGCTCAGCACAAATCAAAGGAATCTGAGGTCGATCGCAGGTCGAAGCTCCGCCTGACGCAGCCCGGATGTGTTTCACCTCTGCGTCCCTGCTGCCTCCGGTCCAGTTACTGTCCCCTATCTGCGTCCATCAGCTTCACACTTGACCACGTCAGCTTCATCACCCTCACGTGTCAAGACGTTAAAGAGGTGGAATGATTTCATTAGGGTTAATTAGTTGGATGATTCCACTTCGATGAAGCAATAATAGTTGAATATATTCTGTAAATAATATATTGTGTTGATTTCACTCTTCGTTAGCTCTAACTTCTTTCCCCTAGATGTTTACCCCACTGATAGCGGACGTGCTAATAGCTCTTAGTATCTGTTGTCACATCGTCTTCCAGATGAGTAAATGTAAATTTTCTGCAGTTTTGACTGTTATTGTGCCAGAAGTTTATTTTTTTTTACTGTAAGGCAAAATTACATTTTTTTTTATCCAAAGCGACTTACATTCACTAATTATGTCAGAGGTCGCACGCCTCTGGAGCAACAGTCTTGCTCAGGGACACATTGGTGGATTGAACCCGGGTCTCTCACACCGAAGGCTGGCGTCTGATCCACTGCGCCATCACCACCATGTAGCTGAAGCTTTTATCCAAAGTGATAACGAGTCAGAGGTCGCACACGCCTTGCTGAGGGACACATTGGTGTCTCACAGTGGATTCGAACCCGGGTCTCTCACACCACCCAATTAAATAAATTTTATCAAAATCACAGCATGGCCTAGGTGCAATTTCCAAATTGTAGGAGGTGCAATACTTATTAAATTTTAAATGAAAAGTTCTCGTGCTGCGGAGACATTGTATTCTACTGACTTAAGAAAACATCTTTGTTTGGTACAGATGATGTAAAAATAATCGTTCCCTGTTGAAAATCGCATCGCAGTTGCACTGTCAGAGAAAACAATTGCAATTTGGATATATTTTCAAAATCGTTCAGCCTTAATATATATAAATAATATACGGTTGTATTTTGACAGTTAATGTGCCAGAGTGTATTATGTTTTAATGAAAGGCAAAATAACAAACTGCACCTTAGTGAATTATTGTCCCAGAACTTTTCTTGATTATTTCATTTCCTGCAGGTGTTTTTCTGACATTTAGCTCAGAGTATTTTTGCTGGTGAAATTACAAAAGTACGCAAAAGTAATGACCTGAAATGAAAATAATCCAATAAATGACTGAATAAAGTGTCGACTGCCGTGTTGAGCTGCTCCCAGGAGGAGGAGGAGGAAGAGGATGTTGGGTGTTTAATTTGCTCATTATAATATGTTTACTGTGTCTCATCCCCTGTACTGACTGAGAGTTCTGCCACTGCTGTTTGTTGTTTCTGTTTTCTGAGAGTAAAATGGCGGCTCTGTGCGGCCCCTGTCCTGAATCTGTCTCCTGTCTCCCTGCAGTCGGCAGACAAGCAGCAGGCGCTGGAGGAGACGAAGAGCTACACCACCCAGTCCCTGGCCAGCGTCGCCTACCTCATCAACACGCTGGCCAACAACGTGCTGCAGATGCTCGACATCCAGGCCTCGCAGCTCCGCCGCATGGAGAGCTCCGTCAACCACATCTCGCAGGTCTGGTGGCAACACAAGACGACCCCCCCTACCGCCACATGTTCTCATGTTGTTTAGGAAGCCTGCACAGACTCCTGGATCATATCCAGCGAGCTAAAACGCTTTATGGTGGATTTCACCCACCCACATGGCACTGATCACCCAAGCCAGGTGTCTGCAGGCAGGCTGAGGCTGAAGAACCTGAACCCCGTCTGTCAGCGTGCATTAAGTACAGCACGTAGGCCGTAATAAATTCAGGGACACGGCGCAGCTCTGTTGTTCATAGCGAGAGGGCTCACGGGTGAAAGCACGCAGTATGTAATCATGCACGCATCCAGGCTCATTTAAGTTGACCGCCGCGTGGACGCTGCTCTCCTCGCAGCTTCATGCAGAGCGCTGCAGCAGAGTTCATCTCAGGAGGTTAGCCCATTTAAAAAGGTTTGAAAAACAAAGCGGTAACAAACCTCAGAAACAAGCGTTTCACACTCTGCATCCTGCTCACACAAGAGTTAGACACACATGCAGTTTGATGTTTGATTTCTCTGTGGGAGGATGGAAGTGGACAGTAACACTTCTTGTTAATAACAGTGTGTGATGCTCCTGCTAGCATTAGCTTGTCATCAGGGAGCAGGAACCTGGTCTGGACCGGATCATTTAGGATTCACACTTACTTATTATGGAGGAACCAAGAAGTATAAACCTGGAGTCACGTGCATCATCATCATCATCACTGCACTGATCTCACATAAACACTTCTTATCACGTTTTACCTCACACTACCTGAAGGATTCGATTCTTTTCTCTGAGTTTCTGGGTTTGTTTTCTTAATAATTTCATTTATTATACAGGAAAAGTGTAAGAGCAACAATTTAGTTACACTAAACGGGCCTGACTCGGTTTAAAAACTGGTTTACAGTAGGTTCCTGTTCTGCAGCAACATAGAACAATGAAGAGAATTTCAACACATTAATACAGGACATTCTTTACATCAATGGTCAGATGGTTATTTTTCAGCCAATCATGTAGCAAGTGAAGATCAAATAATTCACAAACACGTGAAACATTTCGGCACCAGAGAGAAAAACTCTGATATAACTGCAGACGTCTTACTGTCTGAACAATGCGCCCATTACAGAACGGAGAAAGTAACACAAAAATAGTGTAAAGCTTTACCATTCAGAGACAGTAATACTGTGAAACCCTGTACTGAAATGACAGTAACTACTAATTTATAATGTTGGCCATTTTGGAAGTAACTTGGCCAACATTGCAGCCAGCAGCCGGGTAGCTTAGCTTGGCATAAAGACTGGAAACAGGGGGGCTGTTCCTCTGAAGCTCACTGATGAACATGTCTTGGCCAGCGTTAAATACAGTTCAGAACATTGTCTGTTGAGAGATGTCTCGAGAGGCGGAGAAATCTGTCTCCAAACAGTTTACTTAGGTGCATTGACGCGCAGCTGAGACCAATAACAACCACCTGTAGGTGTGAAACGTCACCAGCGATCCGATCGGGCTTACACAACACTCTGCACCCACACATCTCACACTGTAGATCTGAGCGAGCACAACACAAATTCTGGGCACTACTCAGTCTGCAAGTCGACCTTTCCAGAGCGAACAGGAACAGATTTGTTGGAGTAGAATCAGATCTGAGTGTGTAATCCTGCTCTCTCGGGTCCCTCCAGCTTTTTCAGCACTTGAGATTGATGATGACGCATGAATGGTTTTTTCATCATCTTATAAAAATGCACGATAAACACATGGCTAAGGACTGCCTGCAATAAGACGAATAAGAAAGATCATTTTATTTATTTAGAGGCGGGTACCAAAACCCGGTTTTCCACAGGCTATAGACCGGAGTATGTAGGGGTGAGGAGGTTCAGGTTTTGAACCAATCAGATTCTCCTCTCATCAATCCGTCCCCGTGCGCTCTGAAAGGTCGACTCACAGGCCGAGGAGCGGCCAACATATCATCACATATCATGCATGCAAAGCAAGCCGCTCACTGCACTCTGAGCTGAGATTCATTATTTAACACCAACTGCAGGAACAGAAGTATTTTCATTCATCGAACGCTAAAATCCACCACAGTCTCTTCACAGAGTAACTCTGTACTTTAAAGGAATACAAATGTAGTTTTCAGTAGCACAGAGGGTTTATTCTCCCCCTCCGACCTCTGAATAATCAGTACGCTCTGCATGCAGAAATAATGAGATGCTTCTCTCTCTGTTATTGTCTGTGATTGCACGTCATAATTACCGCTCTCTGTTCAGTGAGACACAGGCACATCTGTTATGTAGGCAAGTGTTTCGTGCTGTGAGGCTGCGTCTCATGAAGAGTGGCGCTGAGATCATCTTTTATAATCCACTCTGCCTTTCACACTGTAGCAGTCACCCAGCAAAGGAAATCCAACGCTTCAAACTAATGTATCTGTGTCTTTAGCACCTTTTTCACCACATCGTGCCAGCTCAGCTCGGCTCGACTCTGCTCACCTTCTGTGGTTTCTTCTTGTAAATCTGGTACTTTTTTATTGTATCCAGTACATTTAAATTTACATTTACTCATTTGGCAGACGCTTTTATCCAAAGCGACTTACATTTGAGGAACAACTTACAAGTATCAA
>JAPMOB010212948.1:0-18502 GCA_029875015.1 Lepomis gibbosus | reverse complement strand
GTTGTGTATGTAATTTATCGCACAAGGGTCCACATGACATGTAGATTTTGTCATCAGAGATGCTCTATGTGGACACCCATGTCCCTCTAATTTTTTTTTGCCACAACGCTTCAGGGGCATCAACAGTAATTCAGCTTTCCAACAATATAAAAGACAATAAAATGTGCAACAACTCTGTTGTCCAGAGTTTAGATGTGTGCATGTGTGGAACACGTCCTCCAAACAGACTCCAGAAAGTAAACAGAACCGCAGCTATCTGAGTATGAGTGTGTTTGGGAGTACGGGTTTTAGTCTGTCCTCATTTTTGTATGAACATGTTGTGGTAGTTCATACTGCGAAAAATGAATGAACAATGGCTGTGAAGCTTGCAATTGTTAATAGTTAAGGAGCTGAAACTTGCAAACATCTTATAGGTAGCGCCATTTGGTAGAGCTTTTTTACTCGGTCTGTATTAGGCAAAAATAATGTTGCCTTATTTTTTTGATTTTTCACAACGGTTATGTGTAATGGAAGTAGGCTGATTGATTGACACCTAAATTATCCATACTATCAATACTAAGTCTTGTTTTGAGTATTAATAATTCCGTAAATAGGAATGATACCTTTAAAATGAAAAAAAAAATCAGTCTAACATTAGACCACGCTCTGGGCACATGAACACTGTTTTTTTAGTGCATGCAATCTCTGCATCTCTGCTGCTGTTGTGTGATGGCCTGCAGCATTAGTTAGTCCACAAATTCCCACAACAAAAAGGCTTTTTATTTACTGTTAAAAATGATTGTGTTTTTATTAATGGATGGGATTACATAAATAACACAATTGTGAAAAGATAACAGAAATGTCGTCAGAAGGTTAATGATGCATTTATCTCATAAATTAGCAGGAAAAACAGGGGGCCAATAGGGGGCCAACATCTTATTTTTGCCCCTGGGCCCTAAAGTAGCTTAATCTGGCCCTGCTTTACACCCATAACACTGTTTTATACTTAGCATTTATGAACAAATTACATCTGTGGGATACCATGTAGGCAGATATAAGGAAAACTATCAGCATGCATCAGACATGAGGCTTCCTCCATCCTGACTAATATTAAATTGTATTTCAAGATCATCTGAAAGAAACCTTAAGTCCTCTGGCTCACATTTACTATTCTTTGCTATGTTTGGGTGGCAGTTATCAGTAAAATAAAGTATATATTACAGCTGAGTCCAATTATGAAACGAATATGACCCAGATGACACAAACATTGTGGATTAAAATAGAAGCTGTGGAGGAGGTTCAACTTCAAACATTGTGTATGTATAGCCCATGTAACATCAAAAGGACCATTCTTAGATAACCCTGAAACCATGGTTTATAATTAGCAGTCCATAATTAAATGACACCATAGTCAAGATGATTACTTCCCTCTATCTCATGTCTCCAGCTCTGTTTGAACAATGGCTTGTCAAAATAAGAGAACACCATTTCCCATAAACCCCAGTGTTTCCTGTGACCGCAGGAACCGATGTTCACTTAAATTAAAAACAATGGATTGCAGCTACAGTCTTTGTTCCATTCATTTTTGACAAAAAAAGGGGAGAAAGAAATAAAAGATCTTGACAAATCAAAATTGAGCATGAGGCTTGAGAATTGAGACACCAGATGAGATTGACCCTACATTAACATCAGTCCAGTGGGGCCACCCTGCTGGAGGTTTTTAATTTACAGCCAGGGCAAACGATCAAAATGTTACAGGAAATTGTACAGCTGAAAAATCCCCAGACCTCTAACCCATACCACCTGACTCTGGCCTTGTGAGAGAACAGATTTCAGCCTCCAACCCAATACGGTGGAGGTGAATTTGCAATCAGTGAACAATTACATTTTAAATGAATCAGCATATCTGTTGAGAAATAATTTATCGATTACTCTGGATAATACACAGATCTCATCCTGGACAGTTGTCGCTGGAGCCAGAAATGACAGAAAAAATAGTCCTAGATAAAAGGAAGTAGGCTCTTTTGTTTTTAATGACCCTGAAGATTTTAGGTGTACCAGTTCACATATACTCAGTTCCAACTGGGTGCTTTTTTTTCTCAAGGTGCCACAATACTGGAGGGGGCACTGTAAGCGATTGTTGCAAATTTACAGCCAATTTTCAACACTAAAATACTGTTTTCAGTTTAGTACTGTACTTAGCAATGCATTGTGGGCTGCTTAACTTGGAGCAACAGGACAGAGGCCCTAAACAGTATGCTGATGTTCTAAATTACAGGAAACTACAGTATTTTTTAGAAACTGAGTGTTGGGGAAATTAAAGCACGGTCAGAAGTTTGATACAACATCAGTCTTTTTAATTGAGGCTACTACTTTTGATTTGGTTTCTTTAAAAAATACAAAAATAATTTGCCATCAACTCCTGGAGGGACTTCAGGAAGTATCATTAGGATAGTAGATTTTCCAGAAGAGGATGCACAATTTAGATGACGTGCATACTCCACATCATCGAGTGTTTTTCATCCATCGGGTCTTGCATCTACAAATTAATTTTTTTTTTTACAAATTAATTAAAATCTTATTCATATTGCCAAGAATGTTTGATATCAAACTGATGCTCAGGAGCTTGTCTTGCTAGCGATTTGAACATGTCATTTATCAGTGAGGGTTAGATTTGAATGGCGAAAACAATATTACTTTTGGGTGTTTTTTTGTTTAATTTTGATAACTTTAGCTGAACGTCTGCATCCTAGGAACAACACTTATTAACCGGTAGGAGAGGCAATCGGCAGATGGAGGAAACAGGAAAATATCATTAGCATACTTAGCCTACATCTTTGGTTTATTTCAACCAAACCATAAGAGTATTGGAACATCGGCTAACCGAGATGGTTTTGGTGAGTACCATGGGTGCAGCAAAGTTCATTGATTATTAAGCAGAAATAAGAGTTAGAGAAATGGTTCCTAGCCATACTGACCTAGAAAATCGCAATTTTCCGTTGGTCTTCGTACACGATCTAACTACAGAAGAGTCAAATAGGAAAAGTATTGAAACTCTTTGGTCATTTTATTGAGAGAGATGCTAACAGTCTAATCAGATTCAATGATCTATGCTAAGCTGTGCTAAAAGTGCTACCGCCAGATCCGGAAATCGGCTTTATGGATTCGAAAACGGTAAAACTCACCTCTGGGGAGTTGGAAAATGAGCCTATTTCCAAAAAAAGTGGAGTGTTCCTTAAATAGTCTTTAAGTTTATTGCCATAGTGTAAAGCAGACACTAGTAAGCTGTTTCTGTTTGCTACTAGAAATCTCTTCTCAGCGTCGTCCAATAGGGTTGATTTTCTTTTTTTCCATTTTTTGTATTCATGTTGACGTTGACATTGCACTTTTCAAAATCAAATACCTTTATTTCAGTTTGTATTGCTTATGTTTCCATAATATTTACAATAATGCATATCTAAACCAACTGTCTATAGGCCTGAGAATAATGACGTTCATTGCAATCAATATTGATTTATGATGAAGACTGGATATTTTAGGAAACTGATAAATTTAGTTATTGTTTTATCTAGTCTAGTTAGTAAACTATGAGAGAAGTTAAAGTAACAACCTAAACAATATTATTGTAATTTCCAAATAATCACGGAAATATGCTGCATTTATTTTATTTTTTTTACTGTATTAGACTGTGAAATCATTATGTGATGACTACAGAAATATACTGTTTTTCTGGCTTACAGACTACTACTGTAAAATGACGGTACATTGCTGGCGTCTCTGCTGCCAGCTCTTTACTGTAAATTATAGAAATACAGAAATATACTGTTTCTGGTTTACAGACTACTACCGTAAAGTCATTTTACGTATAGATAAACTAAACTACACTGCTGGTGCCAGCTCTTTACTGTTATTTTACTGGGACATTTGTTACAGTGTACTTCAATTCCTGAGCGATGTGCGTGTTTCAAGTCCTGGTAGCTGATTAAAGTTGCTTTGCTCAAAATCTTTATATTAACAATGGATCAAATGTATCCACTATGTTGATGTGAAAAGTGTTGTTTGCAGTGAAGAACTCAAAGAGCATCAACTTACAGTTCCCCTCAGCTCCACAGAGCATTTTAGCATCTTTCAGTACATTGCTTTTGGTTTTACAGCCCCCAACGTGGCCCTGCGATGGACTGGCGACCTGTCCAGGGTGTACCCCGCTTTTCGCGTGAGGTCAGCTGGGATTGGCTCCAGCCCCCCGTGACCCTGTACGCAGGATAAACGGTTGAAGATGGATAGATGGAGCCCCCAACATTACCTTTTTGCTCACAGCTCTCACCTACCTTGTTTCTTGCAACAACAAGCTCTGATAAACCCACTGACCTGCTCTGCTGAACATAGTGGCGCATTTAGCTGTTAAAGAGCCAGTTATTTTTGCAGGAATTAGTGGACACTGAAACCGAACAACTGTTTGCTGACACATTAGCCATAACTTAAAAGTGTATATTGTTGGCTTTGTGTTTACAAATTGTTTGTGTGCCCTCTAAATCCATTTTATTAATGCAGATTAAAGATTTAAAGATATATCAGAGTCAGCTGATTTGGCCTGCTCACACTCATGAAAGCCAGTTAAGGTGCTTTAACGCCCTTGGTCCCTAATTGTTGCGATTTGCACCAAATTTCACACTTTCTGAGTCATAAATTAGTCAAGTCTGAACACACACATGATACATGTATGTTCAAATTCAGTCAACACTTTCTGGGGATATAATTATCTCCAAGTGTTCTTCAGTATAAAAGTAATCAAGCATGGGTGTACTGGAAAAAAAAGGAACGTCTAATAGCTAATTCTGCATACTTTTAACAGTGACCAAATATAATTGTAGACATAAAATGGGTTGTAACCCACATTGGAACTCACTGAATGCATGGCGATATTATATTTTCTGTTAACATCCCCTATAGAATTATATTAACTCTTGGTGGAGGGGTGTCTGATGTGGGGCCAGCAGTGTCAAATTTTGAAAACCCCAGCTTTAGAATAATGACTGTAGCTCCTTCTCCTCAGAAAATCACCTAAGGGTTCTGTAACTGTGCCCACAGAACCAGCCTCCTGTTACTGGAGCAATGCCAAGCTTTGCCTCTTGATTACATCACAGATTAGAGTCTTGGCACTAAGGAGACTTTCATGTCCACAATGCAGGCTCAACTGTGCCAGATAATAGCCTGCCTGCCTTGAAATCTGATTTAGCTGCATTATCATGCCTGTAGATGTACGTAGCTTAGCCTGAAGCAAGCTACAGAAAATCAATTGGCTGATAAATGAGTTGCATCCCATCACATATTTGTAAAAAAAAAAAGGAAATAAAATAAAATACTCCAATGAAAATGCTACAATACCAAGCATTGTGTCCACATGACAGCTTTTTGTTGCACTATTGCACACTGGTACGTCTAGTTAATGCAAGCAACCAAGCGGAGAAATGACCAGTGCCGCAAATGGAAATGGAATGAAATGGATTCAGATCGCAAAAAGGAAAAAAAAAATTTGACGAATCTCCAACAAGCTCTTGAGAACGACAATTCATTCTTGCAACCAGCCGTTCACAAAACAATCTTCAATCAAGGCGCACTTATTCACTTTTCTGGAGCTCAGCTTTCATGGATGAGAAGTCTGGAAAGTGCTCAGAAAAACTAAAGGTCTGAACATGTACACTGCCCTACAAAGCCATTTGGTCGAAATTGAGTTAAGACTGATATCTCACCCTTTAATGAATGTTTACCTTATAAAAAATGTTATGACATAGAAATATATATGTGGAAAAAAAAGAATTGAAACAGCGGAGGCCTGGATATCCTGATGTTCAGTCCTTGAGTATAACTCAAGCTTCAAAAACAGGAGATCCTACATGTCGAGTAATCCAACTCAGTAGCATCTTTCATTAGACTTCCACTACCTCATGTTTTAAACTCCACAACTCCAGTGATGTGGGCTGTCTATCAAAAAATCTGAAGCCAAAGTCTCTCCTAAACCAAGATAACAGATGACATCATCAGGGTTGTTTTCTCAGACTACAGAACGTTCACTACAGAACCACAGAAGATTTTAAGATTTTTGTTTTACATCTTTACATCTGCATAGATATAAATTAATAGGTTAAATGTTTCTTACTTCCTCTTTTGTCTGTGTGCCATGATGGTATTATGGTAGAAAGAACATACAGCATCAGTATATTCAGTATACCCTCATAAAGAATTTAAGGAAACATAATCATGTACATATTATTGTATAATTTCCCCAAAAAACAACAATCATTTTGTTCCAGGTTGACTTGCCCCAATTATCCTTAAGGACAAACCAATCAAAACTGGAGGGTGGGTCTAGGCCACTGACGTAGAGTGGCTGATCCCTTTTCCTCTCTGACAACCTGAGGGCCAAACTACAGAGCCTTGTGCGCGGTGTTCAATACAAGACAGTGGATGATAAGTACAGTATGTCTCTAGCGAGCACGGATGCACTTTTTAAATCAATAAATTATTTTTTTTTATTAATTTAGTTTTATTAATTTCAGCATTATTGATAAACACTCAAATATTGTATTTCCAACTTTTATCCAAAATGTAACATCTCCTGTTTTAGGCGCATGTGAACAGCGGGTTGCTGTTAAAAAAAAAAAAAAACACAACTGGGACACAATTGCAATTACAATTTTTTTTTCATAACAGTAAGACTATAACACTATAGACATAGTTTAAACACACTAGCAGAAGCACTGTATAAAATCGGTATTTTACAAAGTAACCCAGTGAAGTGAGGGAACGCATTCCTCCACTGATAAGCGCCGACCTCTCAGACGCATCTGCCTGCAGAGCGCACAAAGAGCAGTTATAACAGCTTGACCTACAGCGGCGCATCTTCTCATCACACGGCAGAGAGCCGTGCTCTTACCGGTGCAGCTTTTATTTAAAAAATATCATAACTCCGATTGAATTGTTTCAGGCGCTCAAAGACTTCATTATGACGGGGAGGGCAAGGGAGAGGGGATTCGAGCTAACAGCGGCATGTCTTTGGAGCAAGAAAACACCAAAAAAAAAGAAAAAAAAAGAATCATTGTGACTTGCATTAAAAAAGACCACCCATGTCATGCGTGCGTCAGAAGCCTGCGCATCCAGTCCTGTCTTCAGTCACACACACACACTGTCACACACGCTTAAAGATCTTTAGGTGACCAAAGACTAAAACAACAGGAATACTTCATGCCAGGCACACAATCTAGGGTACATTTTGCAATTTTCTCTCCACCTGCCACAGTGCGTCCTGTGCAGCATTTCTTCTGAATTAATCTATTTTTCCCACAAACCCAAAGCCCACCCCAGCCACCTCACAGAATTTCAAGAAGTTAATAATAATTCATTCTTAGATTTACGCGATGCCCCTGCCTCAAAGACACAGATGACGCCCATAACTCACCTGATATGCAGACAATAAAATTGGCTTGGAGTATGATCAATATTTCCCAAATTATATCCATCCTCTGTCTTCATTCCACGTACATCACGCAGAGATTAAAAAAGGAAATAGAGAAGAAACGGAGTTTTATCAGTAGCAAATGTCCTGTCCTTCCAGACTGGATCTCGCTGTACACCTTCCACCAGGTATTTTCCACTCCAAACACATAGCAGGTGATCAAAGCCTAAGGAATAAATGCTGCACGTTCCCACTACTAAACGTAACAATTCCAGAGATGGCCAAAAAAAAGATCAACTCCAGGCAAAAGAGACGATCAGAACACTGAGGCTCTGTCAGTTCACTGTGTTATTCCTGTGCGCCCTAGAACGGACACATCCATCCATCCACCCGGCGCCGTTTCACAGTGCGGGCATCCCGTTCTTACCACGGAAAGTCACACATGACCTTTTCGGTAAAATTCCTGTGTGGAAAGAGAAAAACAGAAAGCATAGATTAATGAGGTGGGGCAGCTGTGTGATCAGACCAACACCTGGAGACGCCCCCCAACTCAGAAACTCGCATAGCCAGGTGGCGAGCCTCCGATCCCCGTCACTGCAAGGGACCAGCGTCAAGTTATAAATGATGATGATAAAACGGAATAAAAGACTTCCTGTGTCGGCTGTCAGATCTGGTTTGTTTACTTCAGTGTGCTTTTATGTATGCGTACATAACGCAAATGGAGGCATTGCAGATATGATTTCATTCCAGGAGTTTCAAATGTTTAAATGTTTTTTTTGTGACACCTCCCTGTCAGTGATGACAAAGACTGAGAGCAAAAGGTTCAAATGATGTAACTGTATATAAGAGACCGTTTAAAGAGACTCCTAATTCTCAAATTGAGACCTACTAGCCAATTAAGAATTTGATTATTGCATATCTAATTTATGTCCAGTATTTGTTTAAATTAAACTCCTCTATTATTTTGGTGTACGGCTAAAAAAACAGCACGTAATTAGATAATATTCCCAAAAAATTATAAACACGTGCATATTTCGATTAATTCTTGTTTTAGTTGTTCTTTGTTTTGTGCTTTTAATTTGTTTACATAACGACAGCATTTCCGGTCGTGTTCAGCGTAACTGTGTTGAGCTTGACGCAGGGTTACTTCGCTCTCCATCCCACACGCCCTGAGCAGAACTACGGCACGGATTCTTCCAAATCAAAGGTTTTCCGTGCAGATTTAAAACTGAATGTGGGAAGTCTGTTAATGAGAAGACAATAAAACACACTTACAGCGACTGGAGATCATTTTTTCTGCACATATAAAGGGTTAGGAAACTCCGAAACGCGCAGCTTTGACGCACCAGAGAATATCTGTCCTGAAGCGAGACTCAGTGTTGAGAACAAAAAGTGGATAGTATAGAAAGAAGATGAAAGCAATCCAACTCGGTAAAAAGACAATACGGATCTGCCGAATGTCCTCAGAGAAAAGAAACGTTGATGATAATGAGCAACAGTGATCTATTAATGATGAACTCCGTATCCAAACACGAGGGCTGGTGCACTCCCAGACAGGCGGCAGTTGTATTCTCACTAACGGCTCGTAATGGACTTGCTGCTCCAGTCTGGCACCGGGCGTCCAGCGATGCCACCCAGCTCTGCGGCTCTACACATTATTAGGATTCACGAGGAGCGATGCGCGATGCGCGCGGCCGGATGCAGTGAATGCGCGCACAGGCAGGCGGGGGGACAGGTGGAGGAAAAGCGCGCTCTGCAGAAAAAAAAATTCTCATGTGTGATGTTGAAATATTGTTTGCGTTAAATGGAACACCGTCACTGATCTGAGAGGGTCATTCAGTTTCAGGCGCGGCAGGAGTTTGCAGGAAAGAAAGGCACAGTGATATCAAGAAAATGACACATTGACATTCCAGTTATTCCAGTTGATGTGTTCACATTGTTATGCGCCTGAATTGAAAATGCACACAAGCACGCACACACATAGGCTACACACTCTCTCTCTCCCTGTGGTGTGTGTGTGTGTGTGTGTGTGCAAGAGAGGGCGATAATAAACAAACAAGATTAGTCTAACATTACCAAAAATATAAAAAAGTGGTAGCGGTGGTGGGGGAGGGGGGTGCTTCCTATGTTAGTGATATTCCACTATACTTGTGGGGTCTAACAGCTTTGTGGGGACCAAATGCTGGACCATGTACTTGAATGGGCAGAGGTTCTGATTGTCTAGTTGCACATCAGCCACTACAGTGGTCATGCCATACACTGCCACCCCCTGGTAAGCCGTTGTAAGTGCAACTTAAATTCGTCAAAACCAAGATGGCCAACCGACGATCGGAAATGCTGAGCAGCTCAGGTAAATCTTGCCATTCCTCCAATTATAGGAGACCCCTGCAGGTTAACACCATTTGGTAACATCTAGTAACAACTAAAGAGTAGTACAATTGTTACATTTTCCAAGTATTGGTTTTATGTTGGGAGGAAATTACAATTAATCATCTGTTCACTAAACTGGACATTATGCACCACTGGCTATATTTCAACTACAATTAACTATTACTGAGACTTTGTTTTTCTTGAAAATACTTCATGTGCACTAACTTTTTTGGTCGTAAATCAATGGATTTATCTTACACTTGCAGGTTTTGTAACAAAAACAATATTTTGTGCAGATTAGTTCCATGATGTGAGTAACAATTAGTGTGTTGCGGCAAGTAATAGAAAGGCATTCAGGATAGTGGAGCAAATTCCATTGGAATCAAGTAAGAATAACACTTGTGGCAGTGATAATGAATGGCTGCCAGAAATAGGAGGATCCCCAAATGCTAGCAGCAGTGATAGTGGAGCTGAGGGTGCTGAGAAAGAGAGTCTTAAGAGTCACAAGTGAGGTTCAATGTTTATGTATTGCATTAAACTGGATTAGAATATGTTAAAATATGTGACCACATTGGTTTAACAGCATTAAAAATATAGTTTTCACATACTATGTCATTTATTCATCGGTTTGTTAAATATATATTTCTTCAGTTAATACGTTAGGCGCACGCTGTGTGGACATGTAAGAAATTCCTTGAAAAATGTGTGTTATACATTACAGCCATCAGTGGGTTAACACACAGTTAAAAAACATCATTCCAAAACCATGAGTATTAATGTTCTGCTCCAACAGCCTCCACTCTTCTGGTTTCAGGCTTTCCACCAGTTGTTGAAACCTGGCTGCAGGGATTTACTTCCAGTCAACTCCAAGAGCATATGGTCTGATGTTTGGATGATAAGGTCTGGCTCACAGTCAGTATTCCAGTTCATCCTAAAAGGTGTTGGATGGGATTGAGATCAGGGCTCTGTACAGGCGAGTCAACATCTTCCTCACACTGTTGCAGTGGGTGACATGTTCCTTCATTACCATGAACACACACTGTAGGATAGTTTGACTCAGTCCCACAACGTCCAACTGTTGAAAATAACCACTAGACCAAACGCGTATTAAACCACCGCTAAATGAACTATGAACTAACATTTCATAAAAGCTACAGTGTGCAGCTGTTTGAGGACATGAATAAAGCTTTGGTAAAAATAAAACTATATAATTGTGTTGAGCAGGGACATTAATTCCACGCTATCTCATGGTCTTCAGTGAATGGAACTGGACCTAATTTCCGTACTTAGGTCATGCAATGATGCCTGAACAAGGTTCCATTTGCTGAAAACTCCATAGATATGGTCGAAAATTAAAATGTTAAGTGAAAATACTGCTCAGGTGTCAGGTTGGGTTATGCAGGAAAACGGGGGATTATAGTCCAAAAATGTGCTGAAAGGCTGGCAGACTGCTGACTGCAGACTCCATCTGATACAAAAATCCTGCAAGCTACAAGGACCATAGTAAACAGAATAACAAACAGGCAGATAGCAAACAAGATGAACTGACAGAAGTGAACGGGTACAGGTGCTGATTGGCTGATGAGAGAATTAGCTGCAGGTGAGGAGCGAGCAGAGCAGGCCAGGCAACTACAGGGCTGAATAGTGAAGTGAGAACAGGGCTGAGTTCAGCCCCAACAAAATGTAGCACAAATTTTATTTCAACGGAAAGAGTGGTACCTTGAAGTGACTTACTATTGCTATTAATGTTAGAGTTCGGACGCCTGTTAGGGTTAAGTGTCTTGCTCAGGGACACATTGGTGGATTGGTCTCCCACACCAAAGGCACGCGTCTTATCCACTTTGCCATCAACATAAAGAAGTTAAAAGAAGAAGTTCGTGAAAATAAAGCACACAGGTCATACATGCCTTGCTAGCTACAATGCGTGCACGTCACCTGGAAGATATCGGTGACTTCATTTGACCTACTCAGACTGCTGAAGCCTCATTAGCTTCAGATAAACTTATGAAGCCACACTGAACAGGAGGAATGTTTAAAGCAAGCAAAAAAGATTTGTGAACCCATCCTTTAACCTCCAGGCCACCAATGCATCGACTTTACCCTCTTACCCACTAAAGAGTTACGTCTTCAGTAGAAATAAATGGGCTTAAGGAAGTTGGAAAGTGTTATGTGTGTTCTATGTAATTTTACATTCTGACAAGCACATACTCACTACTCACTCGCTCATTATTGATCCTTCCTGGTCAATAGAAGGGCTTGCCGTAGGATCGTTCTGTTCATTTAAATGGAAACTGCTACTGTGAAGCATAATATGAATCCAGCAGCAGCTCACTGTACTCACTGAAAATACCAACCCTATTATTTCACCTGTGATTTTCTTCGGCGTTGGCTTCTTTAAACCCAGAATTTTGTCAGGCGTCGCGGTGTTTGAAGGTATAAGGACTTGCTATGATCTTCCTCCGTTTATCCCTTCCCGCTTGTGGCCCCTGTGATGTTCCAAGTAACAAAGGCTGGGCCGGAGGTAGAGAAGACTGGCAATCAATACCATACACAGCCTGATTTCTCAAGTGCCACTTTTCCACATCAGACAGGTACATCTCCGCAGACACACCCGTCCCTTTGGACGCAAATGCTTTCACCTATCAAGTCTCATCCAGTCTTTCTTTCCCACCATGGGGGCCTGCATGGTGTAAAGCTGCTTCTTTTAAGGAGAGCCTTTCTCCTGGAAGCACACAATAGCAGATTCTGTTTCAACTTCGAAATATGATTGTTATTCAGCGGACAAAAGGTCTCTGTGCTGCTGGTGTGAGGAAGGAAATTGCTGTTCTCACAACTCAGTTCACTTTTCAAATCGGATTCCTCCATCAGCTCGCGCTCTGATTCATTCTTTCAGTGATGTTTTGATGACTTGTTTGCCAATATCGTCCCATCATGACCCTGGATCACAATCATGATTTGTAGCTTTCCACAGAGAGAGATGTCAATTCAATTATGTCTTACCTTCACACTAAATAGCTACACTAGTAAGGTCCATGTTGCTCTGTGTTGATCAGAAATAGTCACAATGGAAAACCTACAGTTGGAACTAGGAGACATCACAGCAGACAAATTCATATTTCCAGCCCAGTACTGATGCTTTCTGCTTTAAAAAAGCCCAGCATATGTGCTGTATGTTCTTGATAGGGCTGCCCCCATTCGGCGATGATCTGAGTCATCAGTCGAGAAGCCCCCAGAGTTGAAGCTCATGTTGTCAGTTGAATCACTGCGCTCTCTTTTTTAGCCGCATCTTGTACACAGAGCGACACAGGATAACAGCATGGCAGGCTACACACTTTCACAAACCGAGTCTTGTCTCAAGTGTAAGTAAAGAATGTCCAGCTGAACCTCCTGCTCTGCTGCCGTCCAGTGTGACTGCCTCTCCGGCTGACAGAGCTGTCAGCCGCCCTGGAGGAGAGAGGCCCTGTGGTGTGCTTGGATTTCATAACTTAACTATGACCAGGACCCGTGCTTTTTATTTCTGCGACTATGTGGAAATCAGATGTTGTATATCACAGATGATGAACAAAGTTATGAGTCCGACTGGTTAAACAAGAGCTGTTACTGAGGATGGGCTAAATTCCTATGATATAATAAGTGTGACTTTACACAATGAGCTTGATTTGAGACTACCAGTCATTAACTCACATGTCTCTAGTACCTATTACAATACATATAACACGAACATATCAGATATATATGACTAAAACATATGTTTAGATTGAAAAGGGATACCAGTAAGACATATCAGGATTCTGTGATACATTTGTTGGCTCACAGTCTCTGCACTCATTGCTACTTGCAATTAAAAGTTTGAGAAGTTCTCTAATTCCTTTTGTAGACTTCATTCCAGATACTAGGGGGCAGGCAGATGTTAGGATCAACTCCAACATGATCAAGAGTGTATCCTAGCTCTAAATGAAGCAATTAATATTATGATCTCGTTAAACTCTTGGAAACATGTGTCATACCTTCTAGGCTGCACAGTTAAACAGCAACTGGAGAAGTGGAGACGTAGGCTCAAGTCTATCTTAGGGTTAAAACACTGTACTTAATTATAGAAAGTATTACCTGATGTCCACTGGATGCTTCGGTTGTTCCAATATCCACTGGGACTAATTCAGAAGTGCAGCATCTTCAAGCAGTCTGTTCCTCAGCAGACACATTTCCAGTGCTATTAGGAACCTAAGCCCGAGGGGGCTTGGGGCCAGCCATGTTTACAGTACCATTAAAGGGTATTAAAGTGAAATTCACTGCTGCAAACACCTCAGGTTTATGTTCAAAAGTCTTATATCAACGCGTTCGCTGAATTTTGTGAAACAGGCTACGTCCATTTTGGCAAAATTGGCCCAAATGGCAAAATATGCAAACCTTACTTTTTCAAACTCTGAGTCAAAAAGTTTGCTTGTAGCATCTCTGGACCCTCATGATCAAAAGTTGCATAATCCGAAATAATCTGGGACTTGCATCGCACCTGTGGGATCACCTCTGCAAAGTCAGAGTCAGGACCAGCTTGCCTCGGGGGGGTTGGACCACGTTAATACCTGCTTTGCAGGTTTAGTTTAGATATTTTGTGTTTTTAGCATATTAAAACACATTTGCAGCTCATTCATGATTGAGGTGGTAGCAGATACTGTGGTTGTGCTTGTTATATTTACTTTACAAACCATGCTTTTTTATCTTAATTTTATATCTGTATTTTCTGAATATTGTACATTAGCAAAGAAAATGGTAGTATTTCAATCTTGCTACAGAAGAGAAGTGGCATAAACAACAAGTAAAACTAGAAAGATGAAGTAACTAAAGTAAGCAATGAATTGCACAATGAAATATTAAATGAATGTTCACTAACAAGGACCACGGCAATGTTAGATTTTACAGTGATTTATTATAATGAATAGTTACGAAAGGAGGGGTCGAGAGGAGAGGGATGATGGGATCGAGGAGGTGATTTAGGGTTCGGTGGCTGGAGAGGCTAGAAACCCGAGGGGTCGAGATTCAGGGTGGGGGCTTGTCTCGATAAGCAGCTTGGTCTTATGAACCCCCCTTGAGGTTCCTGTTGTACAAGAAGACAAAATGATTGCTAGGCAGAATTGTGGATTTTAGCGTGCATGTCTTTCATGGTGGGAGGAAGCCGGAGCGTCCGGGGAACACACACTCAACATGCAAGCTCTGTGCAGAAAGGCCTGGGCTGAGTGAAGTCTTAACTCAGTGCCTTCTGCTGTGAGGCCGCAGTGCTGCCCATTGAAGAAGGTGGACAAGAAGGGTTTGGGTGGGAGGGATGTGAGAACTGAGAAACAGGAGAGAAAACGGGTTGGAGAGCTTATATACATGAGTGCATAAGTGAGAGAGGCGTGGTCCTGTTCCTGAACCTCAGTTTACATAACTACATTCAATCTACATCAAAGGGCAATGTAGATGCTCCGATCACATATCCGAACCACATATTCAGCACTTTTGCTTCAAGTGACAGTTTAACTCCTTTCAGAGCTTGCACTTTAACTGACTCTTCAACTCCATTCAGTTCTTTAGGCAGCACTGCACACCATCAGAACTGTTGGTCAGATGGTCAATTAGCTCTGGAATCCACCGTCCCACACATCTTTCCAACATCATGATTGATCAGCTGTGCGGAGGTGAGAAAGGAACCGGGGTTAGAACTTAAACTCTAGTTCTACTTTTACTTTTCATATGAACTATCGTGTGTAACACTATGCGTGAGAGCAGTCGCTCTGACCCAGTGTCACTCAGCCCTTGAAATAGCACTGGATCATATTTGCTGCTTCACCAAACTATTTTGTATAAATTGCTTACATCACCGTTGTATGAATTAACTGTAATGAAAACCCCCACACCATCTGCCTCTGGCTGCCGATTTGCGATGCTGCGTTCACGCCGTGCCACTCTGCAGCATCCAGGAGAACATGATTTCCTAAAGAGGCATCTCAACAAAGAGGTATTTGTTGAGTCATACCTCCATGTGATTGGACAATCTGTTTCAGAGCAATGAGATCAGAGTGTATTTACTTCTGTTTCAACTGCCGCTTCAACTTCTTTCAGTGCTTCAACTCCAGTTCCTTTGAATAATTGAATTTTAGGTGTTACAGTCATGCAAATACATCATAATAATTTTGTCATTTATTGGCAGGCAAATTGAATGTCCAAATACAGAGAAACAGGACTGGGATTATAGTTGAGTTAGTACACCGACATGTGTATGCAGTTATATCAATTTTAAATATATTTAATTATATATTGAAATGACATATGACTTGCTATAAATAAACATATATTGAAATGTGCATATTAACTGCCTGGTTGTTTTAAATTATTTATAGGATTAGTCTTTAATATTTTAATTACAGCTCAGTGTTGTTTCTAGAGCAGCAACTTTAATGTTTACAATAGCAAACTCACTATATATATATAAACTCAATAAATGACATCACAATACTGAGTGATGTTTACAAAGAATAAAAACTCAGACATCAATCTGTATCAATTCCTCCTCCTCCTCCTCCTCTTCCTCATTCACTGCCTGCAGGTAACATTAGCTGGTTGACGGAGGAGCGGCTGGTTTGTCTCAGCCAGCAGCTGCCAAATCTTAAGACTACATACCAGTCTATGCCCCAGACAGACAGCTATCTATGTAGCTTGTTTTTAACATAACCTTATTGATTTTCAGGTTTTGAGACATTTTGGAACTGGGTCCTTTTAGAACCGGGTCTCGATCCCCATCCCTAGCCAAGATCTATCGCATCCTAATGTTTATTAATATATATGGAGGGAAAGGAATGGAACGTTTCAAAATTCAGATTAGATTCATTTTGTACATTTTTTTTTAACTCGTGTTTTTTTTTCCAGCAATCCCATGGTAACTGAAGACCTAAGTGATCCTAATGACTTTCAGATATACAGAAGGAGACTCTTAAGAAAAGGAAGGAAGGAAAATGCAGCTTTCAAGAAGACAATGAAAATAAGGGACAACAAAAAAAAATTCGAAAGACCAAATGAAGGCATTAGGCAGACTGACCACACAAGGGATGAATGGGACCATGCGGAAGTCCTTTGGGTTCAATCACAATAAAACATCAAGCAACACCAGACAGGCAGCTGTATTTAATGCTTGATGTACCACATCCTCCCCTCTAATGTGGTTTTAGCAGTCCCTATTAAGGACTTATTGACCTTTCAAGAAGGTATGGCATTAAAAATAGCTCCTTATCTATCAGCTGCAACCAGTAAGGCAGCACGTGCTTGGCTGAAATACATGGTGCAGCAAGAAAACCACCCTCTGTCCTACATGACTACAGCGTGGCTCCTGGAGCAAGTTGATCATTGGTTTGATCTCATGTCATCTCGCCATCCAATTACAGCCCTCAGCCGGGTGAAGATGGAGGGCTACCAAAAGGCTGTCACTGTCCTCCAGGACAATGTCCATCTGTTCTGTGGGATGAAGACGGGTCAGCAAGCCACCAAACATTCAGCCAACTTAACTACTCCTCCACCAAGCTGTTCCTCATCTGCCAGCACCCACCTATCACTGGTCCTCCACCTAGGGCTGCTCGATTAGGGCAAAAATCCTGATTACGATTATTGTAGTCAATAGTGAAATCACGAGCATTTAACACGATTAACATTAGCAAACATCAGGTTTAAATTAAAGTTTTAAAATGAAATGCCTCATTTTTAAAATTATTACAGTAATGCAACATTACAACTTTAAACAGATAAGCAACAGAATCACAAGTGGGTGGGGACTGTGTTTTAGTATCCTTTGGGCTCTGCAGTCACCTCACCTCAATGATATCACTGATGCTTGGTTTCCCATGTGAAACAAACATTAATCAGGCTTTGCAGTTTGGGAATTATATTATTGTCTTTGTGATCACCACATCATCAACACATTTACTGATGTATGATGTGACTGATGATGTAAAGTCCTCAAGATTGATGTGGTTCTCTCGGATGGCAGCCTCACAAAAAGCAATGGATCACAAAATAGCTCTCTTCCCTACCTCACCCTGCAAAAACAAAAACAGTTTAGAAGCATTTTTCTCTAATTACACATTGGATTAAATGACATAAAGGGAACAAAATTTAGAAGTAATAGGCTGTGTTTAGTTAAAGTCATGTATTGCTAACTTTATCCATTACCATTCCTAATCTGTTATCTGTTAATGTACCCTAAATCTACTAATTTAGCGGGGGATAACATGCTTTAATGCACGTTTGATTCAGGGCCCGTATTCATCAAGCATTTCAGAATTACTCATAAGATCACTGCTAAGAATTGACTTAAGGGTTAAAAAAATCTTGGCTCAAATCTGTGTTTAAAAGTTAGTTAGCACTTCCCTGTGATGGTGACATCACGTACCGATCCTTGGGTTGATGTTTGCAAATTTGCTGCAGGGGAATAAAGACACGTGTGACGGAGTGTCTCTCTCTCTCTCTCTCTCTCTCTCTCTCAGTCTTTCTCTGCCATGAATGTTTAGGTTCTATTTCGTATAGGCTTCGCCCTCTAAGGCTATCGCTATTGGGTATACCCCTTCCGCGCACCTGCGTGGCACTGAGAATTTTAGTATACGCCCACCCACAGCGTGGGCCTCTCCTACGTCCGCACCTTGTATATATACAATGGTGAGACCTTGCCTTCGGCTCCCA
>JAPMOB010212946.1:0-12522 GCA_029875015.1 Lepomis gibbosus | reverse complement strand
GAGAGAGAGAGAGAGAGAGAGAGAGAGAGAGAGCAACAGAGAAAAAAAGAGAGAGAGAGAGGGGAGGGAGGCGCCCTACACAGTATATACATAGAGGGACAGACAGTAAATGTAATATTGCTATAGACTGAATGAAAAATGGTACAGATATTTATAGTAGTTTAATGATAATAAGTGATATTAATGATGATAACAGCAATAATAGCAATGGGACTAGTAACAGTGATTTTGTGTGGTCACTAGGGCTGAACGATTTTGGAAAAACGAATTGCGATTTTTAAATTTTTTTTTTAACCAATATTGCGATTTAATGTGCGATTAATTTTTAAGCTCTTGACCTACTGTATTATTCAAGATGGACAAGCAATAAATCAGTGTATAGTATGACCAACACAATATTAGATAGATTAAACATAGACTGTTCTTTCTTGTGGGTCAGGCCTGTGTTATGATAAATTAGGTAAAATTATTATTATGAGCAATGGTGGAGAAGATAACAAATTATAATAATATGAGAAACATAATTTTAATCAAGTCACAGCATTAAATTGTATGATATAATATCATCAGGCCGGCCTACCTTTTCACCACAGGGTATCATACAGTAAGCGCTCAATACAAAATCCACAGTTCAACCACCAATTAATGAGTCCTGATCTCAGTTCAAATCTCCTAGGAGTCCATCTCTCTGTATCCACGTAAGCAAACAAAAAATACTCAGTTTGAGGTTCAATTCAAAACAGTGACGCCTCTCGTGTTTAATAGACAAGCTCAGTAATTCTCCTACAAGACCGGAGTCCCCCGCAGCCTCCAATGCTGGTGAGCAGCACCAGCTTTAACCAGGCTGTAACTCGGGACAGACTTTCACAGATATTTCTTGAGCGGGCTGGTGGCTGTGTGTGCGACACTGGCGCCGATCGCCACAATGCAGCTACCTTACTACACGCGTCTTTATGTTGTGCATTTTTTAATCCATCAAAGCCACGGATGGCCCGACGATTTCACCTGCCACCACCACCAAGTTACCCGCGGTCCTTCACCTTTACCCTCAGCTTCTTCAGCAAGGCAGTGGTCGTCTTGGAGATGTGTCTGGGGTCGTTATCATGGTGGAATACTGCCATGTGGCCCAGTCTCCGAAGGGAGGGGATCATACTTTGCTTCACTATTTGTCACAGTACACATTGGCATTCATGTTTCCCTCAATGAACTGTAGTTCCTGTGTAACTCCTCCAGTCTCCTTTGTGCATACTCTGGTAGACTCTAGTCAGCTTATTGTTTCTGATTTGTGGTGCCGCAGTGTTGTTAATAAGGGTATCAGGTATCCAGTGCTTCATTTGTAAATCAGGATGTCCTGGAACACAGGTCCGGCAGGTCAGGGGGAGAGAAAATCCACAGTGCCTGGAACGCATTGGACAACGCCTTGGTGCTAGCTGTTAAAACTAAACTGTCATCTCAAACAAATCATTATTTTTTTTACATTTAGTAATCAGCGCATTCACAAAATCAGTCAAAATCAGCAGGGGAGGGACGTAGAAACAGCTGCTTACGGTTTGCAGCTCTATCTCTACTTTTGACTGTCTCTTCACTTCCCTGTTGTGTGTTTTGTCTATCGATCTACTCCGCTCCATCTTAGTACTACAGGTGGCGCTACACCTACTCATACACACAAACACCCTACTTTAACCATACTTGCTGTGGGTGTTTCAGTAATCACATGTCAAAATATTTAGACACTAAAAAGCAACACGTGCCATCACACAGTGCATTTACTAGTTGGGCTATATGGCTTGCAATCCCCCATTTATTGGCATTAAATTGTCATCATCATACTCATCACCATCCTAATCAATCATCACACTACACAGCAGAACATAGTAATAACAAACGTGCTTAATTTACTGTTTAATTGTTTAAAACAGCTCTCAAAGAATCCATAAAGCCCTCTGATTCCTTTTCCTTGCTTCTTACTTTACTCCTAGCTGTGCGGCTATTATTACCACCCTGTCGATCCGCTGAAAGGACTATGGCCTGCTCGGGGTCCAACTGAGCTATGGCTTTAAAGAAATTCATCAAATTTGATTGTTTTTTGACATTGTATCAATTTTCTCCTTGTTGCTTAGGGTATCCTAATTCAAATTGCATTTGGTACTGAACTCCATACATTAGAGATAATATTCATAATTTGCAAAGCTTGCATGATTTTGTATTGTATTTTTATAATTCTGGTATTTTTAAAAGGGGCTGTATGTAGTTTTTCTACTAAAATGAATCCTTTTTTTATTGCCTGTGCATGAAGGGGTTGTAATCTGACATTAAAATGATCCACTTGCCGGGGTTGGGTATTAACTCTGAAGCCAGGTATTCCTTTTCCTATTCGAAGGCTCCGGGTCGGATTTTCCGCAAAATCCAGTGACTGACATATGCATGCACGCTCCCGAGCCTCTCGCTGTGTCTACCTAACAGTTACTGACTTTGCACTCAGCAGTGACGACACTGCAACTTACGACATGGAGTCTGCTAACACTAAGAAAGACCTGCTCCCAGCACAACACAGACTCCAATACAAACTCCACATAAGGATAAAAATCAAAAAATAGTTTTATCTGCTGAAGCTCGTAGGGCCAAATGTGAATCAGATCGACTTCGGACGAAAACACGGAACAACTTCGGCAGGGCTTTTGAATCATAGAGAAACCTCCGTTTTATTTTGAAAACAGACCCGGAGTTGGCTTTCATCCTATTGGATAGGTACATTACTACAAAGCAGGTAAAATATATTTTGATTTTGTGCTTCAGTTGGCTGAAGTTACATAGCGTTAGCTCGCTGGCTAACGCCGAGCAGTTGCTAATGTTGTCCGGTGTGTCACATTACTTCGCCATCCAACGCGACCCATGTTACTTTCCGCTGCTAACGCTACAGTAGCTCGGACCCGCCGCTGTTTGCTTCGTAACGTTCAGTTTAGATTTATTGCCGTTTACTGATAGGTACACAGATTCTCCGCCTCTCAGTCGCTGTAACTAACATGACCCACATAATATACAACCCAGAGGAAGAGCCATATTCAGTCCAGCTCACTACCCGTTTCATTATAATCCAATACATGTAGCTGTGCTGTCATTGCTGAGCCTCCGGTGACAGATTCACAGATAGTAAAGATAGTTACTGAAAGCAGCAGGCGAGCTAACGATGTAGCGGCTAAATGCAGTGTAACTTTATCATGTAGCGAGCATGGATTAGTTCAACATCAAGCTGATAAAACTATTACTGTAAGTAACGTTGCAGAGGGAGTTTACCTGAGTTTCCACCATGTTGTGTGAAGCTGGCTCCCCACCTGTCAATAGCTGCATTCACTGTACCTTTTTTCGTGAGTACTGTGCGATATGCCGATGTGTCTCGCTGCGCTGAATTTAGTAACGTTACGGAGCCGTTGTTGATCCGCCTCTCAGATGGGAACGTTGACGTAACAGAGCCTGAACATGTCTGAGTGAAAAGCCACAGCCTTTATGCTGTTGTTCCTGCGTTTATTGCAGGATTTCTGTATGAAAGTGGTTGTGTTTCGGATTCTGCTCGCTCATGAGTTCAAGTGAGCACGGGTACAAGCACACACCAGGTTGCAATCTTAAATCAGCACCGCTAGTGGCCGCTGGAAACTACATTATTGCCCCTTTAAATTCTTTATTAAAGATGCACCAATTGCATTTTTCCTGTGCAAGTCAGTTTTTTTTAAAGGTCAACTTTGATTTTGGTTTATTGTCTTTTTTTCTAAGAACTAAATTACAAACATTTTTAGAACTTTTCTTTAATGTAAATGTCTTTCTTTATTAGGATACTCATTAACACCAGCATACGCACCGGCAATTCTTACAGGGGTCCATTCAGTTGGACTGGTGGAGAACTGGATATGTGGCGCTGATTGAAACTAAAAACCACCAGATTCTGGTCCATACCTGATTGGTGCATCTCTATTCTTTCATAGAGTCATCGAGTAAGCAATGTTTTTTTTGTATTTCATACAAAAGGTTATATTCACAAGGGTTTACTCACCTTTTATCTACCACTACAGCTATGTTTTAAAATAACATTTGAAAAGAGGCCATGTAAAATATCAATGGAAAACAAGAATTAAGTCATAAAAGTAAAGCAGGGCGCTCTGTGCTACATCTGTCATTCAGAAACAAAATATTTTCCCTGGCAGCACTGACTGTGTGAGGAACAGCACTTTCTCTGTGCTGAAGTCCTTGAGTAAAAAACTGAACTATTCCCAGTGGTCCCTTTCATGATCTTCCAACTTTCCATGTGTCTTATGTTACTTGAAATCATTATCTGCTCTGTGTAAGAATCCTTGAAAATATTCTTGCGTATTTCACACAGGCTTTACCCTGCGTGTGGTGGGACCTCTAGACCTGACCACGTCTTTGCACTCCCCTGCAAATTAGAGTGAGTCCATTCACCTGTATAGAAGTGGATGTGCTCATTTTGCTCCTCCTACACTTTCCTCAGTGACAACGACATTCAGAACAGCCAAGGAGCTATCCTTGGCTGTTTTTGAATGTCGTCCACACAGCTGGTTCTCTCTTACGCTGGCAATAACATAATACATAATGTACAGACTGACATGGCTTTGTCAACACTGTCCAGTTAACTTCTTGGACTACTGGGATCTTCTTGGTGTGAATTTGTTTTTAATCTGCACTAATGAAGTTGGATGTAGAAACCAACAGCACTAAATACAGACGTGATTGGCTTGGTGTGCTCTTTCATTAAACAATTTGTCCTCATGGCCCACTTGTTTATTCTGAACATCATGATGCTATGTTCAGAATAGCGTAGCAGATTCATTTTCTTGTGGACTTTGTTGCTACTACAGCACTTAATATTCATGAGCTTCACTCACTTTAGAGGTCCAGCAGCTCATTTGAATTGGGTTATGCTCTTCATAACCCAATTCAAATGAGCAGGTGTTCTCTTCAGGTAGTTATGCTGAAAGCTCAATTTTGTATCATAGTTTGTTTGATGCACCAGGAGACCAACCTGAGATAGTGGCTGGAAAAAGATGCTGCAGTGCCATCTTCCTTTTGCAGTGAAGGTCTCCATTCCCAAACAAATGAACAAAACCAATCTTTGACCAATTTCTGACTTGAACTAAACTTTTGCTTGAGCACAGTCAGTCCCAAAAGCCTGGGAAGAGAGGACTAGAATACCATGTCTAAAACTAAGGCTTGAGCTTTTCCAAAAAAAGGAGGCATGTCTAGTTGTGAGAGGGACAGTGCCTAGCCATGTGGACACTCCTCAAGGCTTGGGCTGAACAGTTAATTGCACTGGCGTATTATTGTGATATATGATAAAACGAGATTTTCTAATCGCAAAGGCTGCGATTAAACTCAGTCATATGACACGCGAGAGTAGGCCAGTCTGCAGAAGAAGCACCCGACTCCCGTAAATTGGTGTTGGTGGGTGAAATTTTCGCCTCCCGTTTTTTTTGACCACGCAGACCTGCCGTGGACAGGATGCAGTCGACACACGTAATGCGAGTCAACGTATTTACTTATTCTATTACATCGACTACGTTGATGAATTGCCCCAGTCCTACTGATTATGTAAAACGACTCTTAATGTTGAAGAAAAGGCTGGTGCTCTTTCTCCTGTACAGATCATCTGTCTGTTTCCCTCAAAGAGTAATTGCTGCAACAGTTTTTCAAAATAGTCAAAGTCCCTGACGTTATGTCCTACAATACCTGCAGTGTTTTGCAGTGTGCCGTTGTCCTTAATAATGTGACGTGATAGTAGTAGCCTCCCTCCCAGGCGCTGCATTCCAATTTGTGAAAGAAAGAAGCTTATATTCTGTTTTATTTACCCTTGAGTGATGTTTCCAACAAGTTCTCCCTTTGCCTCAGACAAAAACATTACAACAGCAGGTATTTTCTTGTGTTCTTGACCGAACTCCCCTTGACCAAAGTAGCAGTTCTAAACAGGCTGCTGCTGTTAACGTTGATGCAGGTGCTAATGACAAACCTAGCTGAAATTGAAATAGTTTGGTACCACTCCTTCCTCTATACCAAAATACATTGATGGTGCTTTGATTACTTGATAGCAACATTATAGGCGTTTTCTAACTTTCTTTTCTAGCCATTAATTAGACAAAGGCTTCTTGGTAAGCAGAAAAACCTCTGCTGACATGCAGTAAGTGCTGCTCTATCACTTAATACTGAAGTTTAAGTGTAATATATATGATGCCCTATCTCAGGCACCTTGTAAAAGTGTGAATCTTCTACATATTCTCCCCACTTGGAAGATATAGAATAGAAACTGCACCTTCTATGCCCTTTGCATGTCACATTGATATTTAAACAGAGGTTCCTTGTGTTTTATGCTGACAAGTTGTTGGTAAAACGACGTTTCTCTTAGGATTAGGGCTGGCGCTAATGGTGATTTTAGTAATCGAGGCTTCTACAAATTATTTCATCTATTCATCGTTTAAGAAGTACTTTTGCTTGGTGGCGCTATATAGTTATAGGGATTAAAGTATCGAAGCATCGATGTAAAGAATTTGCTTCAATGCTTTTTAGTAATAGAATATATCGATTTAATCGATGAATCGTTTTAGCCATACCTAGGATGTAGTTGTAGGAGTTGAGGTGAAGAGAAATGTCTTTTGTGTGCGTAGTGTGAAGTATATCTGAATTTAAAACCCCAACACAACATGTCTCAGCAACATTGCTCTTGTGTCCATGAGTATGCGATACACATTAGAATAGTTTAATATTTTAGTGTTCTCCCACAGTTTTATGTAAGCTTCAGATGAATGTTTTAGTGGTGGTCGTGATAGTCATGGTTTGAGGGGAGGGGGTCCTCCCAAGAAAATTTTTACATTTATGTATGAAATGATGTGAAATATGTAATTTCACATCATATTAGGATATTATTTCCACCATATCTGATATGGATATCAGAGATACAAATAGTTGATACAAATAGTTGGAAAAGCTAAAGCAGATAATAAATAACCAACACCCAAATATCACTCTACTGTGGAGGAACTACAACCATTATATTTGGGGAAAGTAATTTGGTTGGTTATGATGCTCTCCATAGTGATTTTACATTTATGGCACAGCATGTTTTGGGCATCACCCCTAAGCCTTAACGACAGGAAAACCCTGTTAATATGACCTCAGAATCATTAAAGATACAATTGTTCATGTTTTCCTTTTTGTCTTCATTTTCCAGCTTTTGACATTTATTTGTATATACATTAATATAAAAAAATTGGCAACATGAGAAACCTCCTCCCTTCTGAGGTGCATTTTATTTGCAAAGAAATGTCTCCTCATTAGCTTAAAAGGACTAGTTTGTATCACTACTTTGCTTTACTATCCTCAGCTCCTCCAGTCACCACCAACCTTTCTTTTCCTAACAACCACTTTTTCCGACTCGTCTGAAACATGAGAAATAATTTAAAATGAACAATGTGTCTGAAATGTGAAATGTGTCTGTACAGGACACAGCTGTAGGGTACACCAGTTTAGTCTAAGTTTGTACCTGACAGTGTTTCCACTATATGCATTGCATGCATATGCTGAATCAGTAAATCAATAAAATTTCCCACGATCATTAAACTATGCGCTACAAATGTTTTCTCTCGCACACTGTGTGAGCACGGGACAGCACTCGATGCTCAGCTCACTTCCTCTCCTCGTTCTATGCAGAACATACGTGACAGATGGTGTTATAACAGCAGCGTAACTCTGAATCAGGAGGTGCGTAGCAAGCGTTTGATTGTCCGAGCACCAGAAAGTGACTGTGAACACAGTGTGCGAACTAAAGCATGGATTTCAGGGGAGCTCCATTTTTCCACTCTTTCGCGGGGGGGTATTACACACTGATTCTTACTGATGGATCATTAATAGCTGCAAGCATGTAGTCATGCTGTAGTAGTGCATGAATCATGTGTAATATTTAGCCAGACGGAACGAACTAGCGACACAAAACCTGTACCGGAGATGGAGTGGAGCCGACCAGCTGACGGTTGGTGATCGTTCTCATTGGCTGGATGAAGTGTGACGCTCCTCAATTTATGCTTGGAACCATGATGATAGAGAAATATAGAAATTAATGACAATAAAGCATGCTGTCAATATTTTAAGACCCCCAAAAATATCACAAATCATGCTTTCAGGGGAGCTGATGTATATTTAGGGGGGCTAAGCTCCCCCTGGCTACCCCATAGTTCGCACCCTGGGTGAACATGAGCGGAGGAAAATATTCTGGCAGTAAATGTACGGTGTCTGTTACAGTGTGTCAGCTTCTCAAGACCAAGAAAAGTCTGTTGTTTCCCACCTGCTGGAAAAGTGAAGTCAGTTAGCGCTAAGTTAGCTAACATCTCCCCTCCTCTTCAGACTGCGCAGCTGAGCAGGAAAGCTTCTACAGCAGCTACAGAGCTGCTATGTAACTTAACATTAGCTTAATTTATAGAAAGTAACTGGAAGCTGTATTTTATTACTGTCTACTTGTCCAATGTTGAGAATATCAGGTACAAAATTAGACTAAACTGCATCTCTGTCCTGTACAGACTGATTCAATTATTTTTCCGTGCTCAGTCTGAAAAAGTGGTTTTGGAAAAGAAAGGACGGAGGTGACTGGAGGAGCTGAGGTTAGTAAAGTAAATTAGTGATGCAAACTAGTCCTTTTAAGCTAATGAGGGGATGTTTCTTTTTGGATTTTAATGTATGCACCTCAGAAGGGAGGAGGTTTCTCATGTTGCCTGTTTTCTATATGAATGTCGACAGATAAATGTCAGAAGCTGTAAAATGAAGACACAAAAGGCAAACATGAATAGTTGTATCGTATTCTGTGCATTGCCATCCAATGCACAGAACTGTACATTGGGGAAACTAAATAACCACTACATAAAAGCATGTTTATTTACATCTGATGGATAAAGGACACTCGTTTGAGGACCACCAGGTGCACATTTTAGACACAGAAGATGGATGGTTTGAACGAGGTGTCAAGGAAGCCCTTTACACCTGGGTTGAGAAGCTGTCGTTGAACAGAGGAGGGGGTCTACGCCACCACTTATCCCCCACTTGCAATGCTGTGCTTTCATCACCTCCCAGGAAACTGAACAAGCATTTTCTCTTGGCCTCAAGTGAAGTTGCCAACGATGGTCATTCAGACTTGGCCACAGGTGGCTCTAACGACAATGACAGCAGTCGTTACCACAGCCAGGAGCACTAACAAACCAGCGGTATCGATAATCCTAGCTAACGATTTCAGAGGTTAAATAGATGAGTTTCCCTACCAGTCAGTCAGAACTGAAGAAGTCTCTTGGATGAGGGACAAAACGTCTTCTAGTATCTTCTACGAAGTCCACTTGCCCTAGACCTCAACTTTCGTTGGATAACTATGACCTGCATGACTGAGAACAGACAGCTGTGTTTCGGTTTTACAAAAGCACTGGTGCTAGCTCGGCTAATAGCTAGTTATAAACAAGATAATATAATAATATAATATTAAAATAATATAATATTCTTTGTGTGATTCATCAGTGGTGATAAATGATCCGAATATCCATCGAGGTGCGGACAAGTGGGCATGCCTTTGAAGCTGGGGCTCTGTCTCTTCAGCCAGTACACACCGACTCATACACACACACATACAAGCCTTGCCCACACATGCGCATTGGCCCCCTTCCTTAAGGGTTAGGGATACAATTTTAGATTGGTTCACACACTTTAAAAACATTTATTAAAGCTTCTTTCTTTTCACATTTTTATTTACAGCTTTGTTAAAATGTTTATTGTAATAGGCTGTTTCTTCCTGTAACTAGGGAGAAAACTGGTAGTTCTATGTAAAATGTTGAGCACCCCCATATTGCCAAAATGGCATGATTATAACTCCGCTGCGAAGCTTTGATTGTGAAATTGACAGTTGAATCAGGCTCCACCCATTGAAGCATTGAATCTTCAGCTGTTTGGGATCAGCCCTAGTGCTTAGGGTCATTATCCTGTTGGAACCTTCGCCCCAGTCTGAAGTCCAGAGTGCTCTGGAGCAGGTTTTCATCAAGGATGTCTCGGTACATTGCTGCATTCATCTTTCCCTCGATCCTGACTAGTCTCCCAGTTCCGTTGGTGAAAAACATCCGCACAGCATGATACTGCCACCACCATGCTTCACTGTAGGGATGGTATTGGCCAGGTGATGAGCGGTGCCTGGTTTCCTCCAGACATGACTGCTTTCACTGAGGGCTGACTTCCGTCTGGACACTCTACCATACAGGCCTGATTGGTGGAGTGATGCAGAGATGGATGTTTTCTGGAAGGTGCTCCTCTCTACACAGAGACACACTGGAACTCTGTCAGAGTGACCATTGGGTTCTTGGTCACCTCCCTTAATAAGGCCCTTCTCCGCCAATCACTCAGTTGGGCCAGGTGGACAGCCTGCTCCAGGTAGAGTCCTGGTGGTTATAAACTTCTGCCATTTACAGATGATGGAGGCCACTGTGCTCATTGGGATGATTCAATGCTGCAGAACATTTTCTGTACCCTTCCACAGAGCTGTGCCTCGATACAATCCTGTCTTGGAGACAGACAATTCATTGTACTTAATGGCTTGGCTTTGTGCTCTGGCATGCACTGTTAACTGTGGGACCTTATATAGACAGGTGTGTGTCTTTCCAAATCATGTCCAATCAACTGAATTTACCACAGAAAGATCACTGATCATCCTTTAGATCTTTAGAAAGATCTAAAGGATGATCAGTGGAATGAGGATGGACATGAGCTCAATTTAACAGAATATGGAAAAAGTGCTGTGAATACTTTCCAGATGCACTGTACTGTGCTGTTTTGTACATACACACAAAAGAAAAGGCAAGCTTTTTGGAACATGTTGGATAAGGGTTTGGACAGAAGTACTTATTTTAGTCCTCTGTCTGTCTTGATTGCCTTTTCTGTCACATTTTGTTAATTCAGAGGGTCCTTTGGAGCTCATTTTGCCCAGCTCTTCCCATCACTTAAGCAAAATATTGCATAATCTGGCCAAATTTCACATATACTATTTTCATTTTTCTAACTCTCCCTCTCTAAGTCTCTTTCATTCTTCTCTTACCCAATTTTATACTGACCCCGGTGCTAGGTTAGGGTTCTGTTTGCCCAGCTGCATGGCTTATTTGTTTGAGTCAAAGGAAAGTCCCATCAGACCTTTCGTAAAACACAGAATAAAATGTAATCTGAAAAGGAAAGAGAGAATGGGGTGAGGGCAAATCCATGGTCTGCCAGAGTAAGAGGAAACTGAAGGTACTGTAGCGCTCCCAGGACAGCACTGTTAAACCTTTGGGGCAAAGCCAATGAAAGCAGCATATTAGGAATCTGAGTTTAGGTCCCACACACACTTCACGTCTCTCTCCTCTCACCAACACCAGTACTCTCCATTTCTCTCTCTTTCCTTCCATATGCCCTGTATACTGTCCCCCAATGATTTTCTCTTCTTGTTGTCAGGAGTTAGCATGAAAAATGTACTGACTCATGGAAAGGACTTCCTTGCCCCTGAGCTTGTGGTTCGGTTGAGCAGAGGGAAGTTCTCAGGTTCAGACCCAGATGGCACCTGTGGCTGTGTGGGATCGTATTGCTCTCTTGTTGCCCTCCAGAGGTTAAGGCTGGAGATTCCCTTGCCAGTGCCCAGTCAGCACCACAAAAGTTAAACAACCATTTCTGGTTAGATCCCAGACCTCAGGCTCTTCAAACTAATGTCATATGTTGTTCATGCACATTGACCATAAGCAGTTATATCACCTTCAGTCCTTTTTACACTGAGATGGCTTAATATCTAGCCTGTATGGCAGTAGACTGAAGACAGCTATAACTATAACTATATTTAAGATTCCTTCAAAAAGAACTTAACTTTAAGAACTGTCCCAGGACACCTACAATGCACAATGAGTGTTGATAAATAAACCTCAACTTAAATGGGATTCTCCCAGAATTTACACCCTAACTTCAGTGTGTTGTCTTGGTTATGTATTTGATATTATTTCCTCTGAGCCTCTTTAATAAAGTGCATGCATTTCTTTAAACCTTCTTTATGGTGGGGTATTAAAAGCACAGAGCTGTGTTCTAATCCAGCTGGGGTATTGCCCCAGACACCAAGTGTCTTTATAGAGCAGTGACATTAGCTTGTTTATTGGTTGCAGGGGCGTAAAGATGCTATTGTTTTAATTGCTTGTACATGCTCCTGGGATCCATGGAGATTACAGAGACTGCAGATGCCAGCATATTGGAAATGGGATAACAAAATGAAACTAAAGAAAGCCAAAATATACATTAGCTATATTTGATTGGTTTTGTACTTACTCCACAAAATAGCTAACAGTGAGTGTATATTCTTAATGCGTTCATGAATGCCTTGGTAGTCCTGGAAGTCAAGTGTGATACGGAGTGTAAAGCTGATGATACACAGAGCAACTTTTAGAGCAATCGTGCAGGGCAACGCTGTCGTCAATAATAATGAGTAAAGATTACTAC
>JAPMOB010212941.1:0-44138 GCA_029875015.1 Lepomis gibbosus | reverse complement strand
AAGTTATTTACAGAAGCCCAACAATTCCCACCAAGAGCAATCACTAGGCGACACAGGCAAGGAAAAACTTCCTTTTAAGACTTCTGATGACTTTGAAAGTTATGTAGTGTGACCAAGGTATAGTGCATGGGGCTTAACGTCCTTTACACAATGACAAGTATATTTTACATATATACAATATGTTTACAATATGTTATGTTTATGTACACAACAAATTTAAGTGTGAATATACTGTTTGTGAGTCACATCTGCAGACTGTACCATATTTTTTGCATTAAATGAAATGTGCAGAAACTTTGTCAATCTATTAAATTCATATCAGGACCAACTGCTGCCATTACACATTATTTGGTGAGGAAATATGTGTCTTGGGGGAATTGAGTGGGTGGAAAAGGGAAGACCACAACTCCTCCAGTTGTCATCCGGTTCCTCAGCAGTGATACTCTGTGAAATCCATCAATGATAGGAACAGGATTCTAAAACCTATCATCCAGTTGGAATGTCCCTCCCACACGGATGAAGACCATCGGGCTTAATAACACCTTCATCGTGTCNCCCCCATTCACTTGCAGTCTGAGGAAGAAATTACTCATGTTCCCCTCAAAAGAGCGGCGACACAAGAAATATAATTATTCATGTTATAATTGTATGTGTTTTATCTATGGTAATGACACAGAGATAAACTTCTTCTAATGACATTTTTATAATTTAAATACAAGCTGTTATAGACACATTTCATCATGGTGACAACTTTAAAAGCCATGATGGAAACACCAAGTCAACGCACTTTGTCACGATGTACTATATGTTCTGTAACCTTAAACTAACATGTTCCACAGAGACGTTCGACAATGACTTAAGTGTGAAGCTGTAAAATGCCTCCAAATGACCAGCAAGGGACAAATGGAATGGCTGCTGTGCCTGTACTTTTATTTTGCTGGCTGTTCAGTACTTCAGCAGTATGGATGGAATTAGGCCTGTTTTCTTAGTCAATGTGATGTCTTAACTCATTCATTTCTCTGTAATTTTTGTGGATAGGAACTTCTGCCTTCAATCAAAACAAACCAATTCCCCAATTTGTCATGGTGTCAAGACTCCCTGTTCATGCCCAGTTGAAGTGACAATTCAATTTAGAAACGCATGTTTAAGATAGACTGGACCTATGGGTCAAATTATGCTCAAATTTCTCACACAAACCAACAGAAAAACCTTAATCACATCACATACCATCACATTTACAGAATAATTGAACTCCAAACAACTCTACCATTGAATTTTGCCCAACTAGTGACTATGAGAATGTTGGACAGTAAATTGGTTTATCCCAAAGCTAAGTCCAAAGTCGGATTACCATAAAATTAGGTATGAATAATTCATGGTGCCCAGAAGCTATTCTAACAATTTGGAGATTCCCTTGAATCCCTTCCCTTGTTTATTTCTTCTAACGCCACAGTCAGGTTTTAATTTCCCCCTGACTGATTCGGCTTATGACAAAACCTAGCCTGAGATTCGCTGTAGGTTTTGAAGGTCTCCCAAAAGAGAAATCCTTGTTTTAGTGCCCTCCTAACCTTTCCTCTAGCACCAACCATCCATCCATCAGGTTTATGAGGCTTATCCGAGGTCTGGGTCACAGTGGCAGCAGGCATAGTAGCTCTTATGTCCTTCTCCCTAGCTACATTCTCCGGTTCCCAATGCATTCCCAGATCACATGGGACAAGTAATTCATCCACTGTGTTTTGGACCTACCCTGTGGTCCCATCCCAGTTGGAAATGATGGAAAACCTCCACAGGGAGGTGTTCATCCTAAAGAAAACCCCAAACCATCTCAGCTGGATTATCTTGACAAGAAGGAGCAGTGGTTCTATTACAAGGTCTTTCCATATGTCTGAGCTGTATGGGTGAGCGCAGCCAGCCTATTAAGGAAACTCATTCTGGCCCTTTGCATTCACTATCTTTTCTTTTTGTTGATACACAAAGCTCAAGACCACAGGGGAGAACAGCTTCCACAGAAATCTATACTGCTTCATGTTGGGCACCACTATCATGCCAGAATATGAAAACATAATAAGTAGATTGCCATGAAATTTAGTAAGCAGAGATTCACGGGAGATAAACCCTTTCAATTTTGGACACTCCATAAAGTGTCCGTTTTGTTTCCAAGACATTAAAAACTACTGTCATGGATGGATTTCCATTAAACTGGATAGATCTAGATACCTTGATCCAGAGGTTGAATCCTTATGTTGTTGATGAGCTTCTGCCTCCCTTTAAGCACTTCCCTCAAGTCAAAATATCTTGTCTTCACAGACATATTTACAAGACTTCTCATAGGCAGACTGCCATGATATTTGATTGCCACATTCATCCCCAAAGGGGGATAATCTTCTGTGTTTAATTACCTCATGGCCTTTACTCTGGCAAACCTTAGATGTTTTTGGCTGATTAATATGGTTTATAAACAGCAAAACAATCAGGATATTATACCTCAAACAAAGTAAAGTTGGAAAGTTCATTCTTAAGTACCACTTACTAGCTTTTTCGGAGCCTTAAACCACATTTTAAGGAAAGTTTAATTCTGCTACTTCTACTGAATCCTACCTACTGTTTTATTGCTCATTTTCAGGGATAATTTTCTGCCTCACGCAGCGCATTTCTCTCACATCTATTACCATCTTCATCATAATCGTCATCCTCCATATACAATGTAAACTAAATTAAACTAAACCAAAATATCAACGAAATACCCAAATCATAACCAAATAAACATAATAGCAAACTCATAACAAAAAAGCTCAGTGAATGCATTTATGATAATCATATTAAAATGTTGGAATCATGCAGTAATTGAATGAGGGGTTTGTAAATACTCTAACTCTAAAATACCACTTGACTGAGAACATTCAAACAGTTTTTCAAGTACCTTTTGACCATTATCCCTAAATCTTCATAATATTGTATACTTTTTGGGGGGTCTTTCCCAGAACAGCAGACCCCTTTTCTTTCTCTTGCTGACATTCACAGACACCCCTGGGAGCTGAGTCAGGGAGACTCTTCCTCAGCTGGGAGCTCCAAGGTCATCATGACGGCTGCTCTGCCAGCTGCTATGGCCTGGAGGGGAAACTGGAGAGGATTTTCTCAGAGTTGCTCTACAAGGAAAGAGTGACACAGCATTACGTTGACCCTAGTAAGTGTTTTTCCTCAACCCCCTTTGAGAGCCAGGCACCGACTGTCCAGACCCACACAACCAGACCCCCATACATACCATCACCCACACAAACATGTGAATATGTGGTTACAATGTCCAACTCTGTTCCAGCTATTCTGAAATGTAGCTTGTTAGCTGTCATTTACTGATACTATTCCATGACCGATGGGACCTCCCAAGGGCTCCCAAGATAAATCTGATGGGTCACCAGACGATTAAAGGGATAAAGGAAAAATTCTGATTCAGAAAATAGTTTATTTTTTTCTCAAATTATTTCCCTTGTGAAATACTGGATACTTTAAACCCTTCAAGTCCCTAAAAGTCCATAAAACAAAAATAAATGAAACACTGGATACATTGAAAATGCTTAAAAGAATAGTTCACCAATTTGGGTAATATCCGGATTATCCTTTCCGGAGTTAGCTGGGAAGATCGACACTACTTTCATATCTATACATTAAATTCAAGTTATACTCAGGAAATTAGATGAACATATCACAAAGATCTAGAGTCTATCTACCTCTAAGCTCACTCTATGTGGCTCACAGTCAACACACAGGCCAAGAAATAGTCTGGTACTTTACCCCCTGTAAAGCCATAAGCTGTTGTTTTTACACTTTGATTTTGTACTGATTAAAAAAATAAGATATGATATGTGTTAATCATTAAACTTTTAATCATGGTCACACCGCTCACCAGTAAACATGGTGAGCCGATCCTCTGATAATGTCAGTGAATTGACATTGCCATCATCAGAGGTTCGGCTCATGGGTTAGCCCATCCAAATGTTCCGTGCAGAGTTTAATTTTGCACCATTGACCGGAAAGTCCAACAGAGAGGATGCTATCATAGCTGTGTTGCACCTTGCATTTATATTTAACCTCTTCTGTCTGAGTAAAATGTATTCCACAGAGGAGCAATAGTTTTCAGACATTTGTAAGACCATATATCATGTGAATAAACTGTGAGTTATTGTCTCGTTATTAACCAAGCTAAGATAAGGTGCTAATGTCTGTTGGTTCAAAGAGCTTTTCACTATTCAGTAACACATTATTGAATGAAAGGGTGTAGACATGATGGAAGTAAACAGTAAGGAGAAAAGAGAAAGGGGCTGCAGAAGCTATTGTGACTGAGTAGTCCAGCAAGGCCAGCTAGTGAGTTAATGTTTAGCTGGCTATGTCACCAAGCTTTTGGCCACACCTATTTCGCATGGACAAGTGAATGTCACTTTGTGGTGTGATTGCTGCTTTAGAGGTGCTGATGGGCATAATTTTGTTACATTTAGACATTCAGGAAAGCTGTTTCCTCCTGTTTCCAAGTTTGTACACTAAGCTAAGCTAAGCTAAATGGCTGTCTGCTGTAGCTTCACATCAACATGAGAGCATCAATCTTCTCCTCTAACTCTGCAATACAACAAGTACATTTCGCAAAATGTCGTACTATTTGTTTAAAATAAGAGAAATACTGCAGTAGATATCTTCACCACTTCAGGTTTCTGAATATCCCTCAAATGAGATCAGTTTGAGAGTAAAAATCACGGCAGACAATACATAACCACACTAAGGCAGATCACAATTAAACATTGGACGGTTTAAGGGCTCACAAACCAAAAATGATTGAAACCACTGATTTAGACGACCTCCCTACAAAGACTAGGGCCAGAATCATACTCACAAAAATCGTCTGTCCTGATTAGATTTATCATAACGTTTTGATTCCAGTGTGACCATCTCTAAAGAGAGCGGTTGCACACCTAACAGATATCTTATTCATCATTTAGTGCTTGTTTAAAGGAGCAGCTCAGCTGAACTACATGAAGTCGTGGCTGTATCTTGTCCCCTTAATGTACTCCATCCTCCAAAACATATTGTTAATTGCGTTTTATCTTATTTTACATTCAACAACTGATTGCATGAATACACGTGTCCTGTTCCAGACCACTTCAGAGGACAGACATTTAGCATGGCACAGATTTTAGAAACAACTAAACCTTTCGTCAGTCCTCCCATGAAATCACTCTTTCTGTCTTCAAAAGTGCTTGTAACTTAATCAGTACAAGATGACACAGATGACATCTTCCCTCTATGTTTGTCGCACTTAATTCTTGACTCATGCTTGATCATTCTGACAAGCAGCTGCGCTGGAATGTCTGATATCTTCAGTGAGAAATTGTAACTAGAGGCACTGTGTGCTGCCACAAGACGTTTGATTTCTACATCATTTGGCCTGAAGTGCTGTAAAACCTCACTGGGCTGAAAGCACTGGAAAATATGGCTGAAATAAGTGAGTTCTAATAGAAGCAGATGGACCATGTTAAAAGTTGGGATGACTTGTTCCAATGAAATATTTCACAGCTGCTTGGGAGCATTTACAACAGCCCCCCAAAGGGAAGAACAAACATGTAAACTGATAACATTTTGGAGGAAAAGGGTGTAGGAGAATGTTCAATCAGCACGGTTATAGATAGGTTCCACCACACCCACGGTGGATAATTTGAAAATATAAAAGGATGTTGATTTTTACACTACAATGTGTCTGCCCACAACATTCAACCATTATCTTGTGTTCACAAAGATCTCCTGGCGAGTTTCACCTCATTAGCCCTCTAGTCACAACAACAAAGCATCAGAGACCACCCTCATCTACACCATCAAAGCTCCCTACAAAAAGGTCAGACATTTCATAAACATCAGTGCAACCTTCTGTGGGATAGGCAGAGGAATCAAAACAATTGTTGGCCTTCAACCAGTGATCTCTACAGCTGTGCTCTGCGTGTTCTGTGGAGGAAAGATGAGACTCTCCTGCCCTGCAAAATAGACAACTTAAAGAAGTTTTAATCCATAAAATCAAACCCCATTTTTGATGCTATTTATGTGTTGTTGTTTTTTTCCATTTTTGGCCATTCAATATATTTTTAAATTGTCTCGTTGATATCTGCCTCATTATTTACTGTTCACTTTCCCACAGCAATATCAGAGTTATTTTAGGTTACTGTTAATGCAAACACAGAAGTTCCTGCTTCTGCTGCTTCGCATATAAAAGCAGCCGGGGAAACACAGGTTGGCTTTTATTGCGAAGCAGCCAGAAACACACTGTATCTGTCACAGAGGTTAGTGCTAACTATGATTATTCATCAAAAACGCATCAAAAACAAGATGAAAGTAATTTTCAGCAATTTTTCATCAGCAATGATTTCTAATTTGTGAAATACATCAAGAAGGAAATCTACTCAAGTCGTGTGCAGCATAACAACTTGAGTTTGTTTAGCTGCATTTGAACAAATACTACCAGTGGCTCTTCTGTATTTCTGAAGAAGAAGATTTTCATGGAGTAAATTAAATTGCAAGTGCTGTTAACCATGGGTGCTGCAAAAGCAACCAGGACTGAAATCTCAAGCATGTCTGATGATTTTAAAACTCCAAGCATGCAAAGAGGCTAAAAACACAAACTAGAATGATATAATCGGTCTCATCAATCCTTGACATCTAATTTGTTTTTTAAAGCTTCCCTTCCAGAGTTTCTGTATTCATCATTTAAGTTTTAGGATACTATAGGCAGCAGTAAATGGGACTATTGGAAGGGGAACAAGTGTGATTTTTGTCAATAACACACTGAATAATTTCACGTCTGGAGGACATTTTGGTGACAGGTAACGTGGCAAATGAGGACATTGGTTTTATAAGAGGAATAATTCACAATCAAAGCTCCATTTTTACTAGGTCAGCTGGAGAACTGTTGGCTCTCGTCTTCCCATATTCAAAGGGGAGTGCTGCTCCGTTGTTGCTTTTGGCATCTAGGTCAGTGGAAACCTACTGTCTGCATGCTTACTGAATATTTGCCCTCTAAGGAGTCAACCCCCCTTCATGTTCAAAAGCACTACTTCATTCCTTCCTCAGGTTTTGGTTGGCAAGCCAAGGATCAAAGCCTTTCTGTTCTAAAGGGCGGCTGCTTCAGGCCAAGCAAGTCATTTGTGCCTGGTTCCCTTTGAGCACTGGCTCCCTTTTTAAGCCACTTAAAGCCAAGCTGAGGTTAAATGCAGTATGATATGATCTATGATACTACAGCTAACATACTATATACAGGAAAGTCGCAATTTACTTCAAATTTGGAGTGTCACATTATCGAAAGGCTGGTCCAGAGTCTTGTCCACACTGCCAAAAGTAAAATTCAGTGGATCCTTTTTTGGAATAAAAAAAAATTAAACCAAACCAAGTCACATGGCAGCAACCCAATGCATTTAAGCATTTAGACGTGGTTAAGACAACTTGCTGAAGTTCAAACCGAGCATCAGAATGGGTCGGGCTGGTCTGAGTATATCAGAAACTGCTGATCTACAGAGATTTTCATGCGCAGCCATCTCTAGGGTTTACAGAGAATGGTCCGAAAAAGAGAAAATATCCAGTGAGCAGCAGTTGTGTGGATGAAAATGCCTTGTTGTGGTCAGAGGAGAATGGGCAGACTGGTTCGAGATGACAGAAAGGCTACTAGCAAGGTGTGCCTAATAAAGTGGCCGGTGAATGTAAAGGCCCTGTATGTAATCAGTACGTTTACAGGGTAGTACACAGGGTGTGATGTCACCCTGTGTACTACAGCTAGCAGCAAGTTAGCTTAGCTTGGCATAAAGACTAGACATAGGGGAAACAGCTAACAAGCCTATGTCCTTAACACAAACGTTTGCATAGATATATTGTGTTAATGAGCTTTAAAGGTGCTGGTAGACGATTTTTATTACCTTTGGACAGAGCCAGGCAAGCTGTTTCCAGTCTCTGTGCTAAGCTAAGCTAACTGGCTGACGGCTGTAGCTTCATATTAACCGTACACACTGCATCAATCTTGCAGCAAAAACAAAAACGTATCACCCAAAATGTTGAACTATTCACTTAATTCCTTTAAACACTGTAAATGATTTGCCTTCCTTTGCCAGCAGGCCATTTCATGACTGTGTTCTGTATATGGTCTGCGCTGTAATGATCAATGTACTGTATAGACTGTGAGCAGAGCTTTAACATGTTTTCTCAAAAATTATGATTTCTTCTCAATACCATTCTAAGTTATCTCATATGGTGCCCAAAGCACATGCATGGTTCCATTCTGAACCCATAAAAAACACCATTCAATGATTCCCTGTAAATGTAAGTTGCTTGATTAATGCCATGAAATGAATCATAAGTTGTTTAAAAGAGATACAAGGAAAATGTCTTGCAGTGTTCTTGAAACATTTACTCAGTTACGCAGCTCAAGGTAAATGAAAAACTGGTGAATTACTGTTTCTTTTTTAGTGTTTTGGGCCAACACTGACATCACATCACACGCTTGATATGAATTTGCTGCTGCCATACTAAAAGTTTGAAAAGTTTGAAAGTTTAAACAGTGTGAGCATCTCATGATTCAACAGTACATAACTTTATCAACAATATGACTTTTATGTTGTTCTCAGGTTTGACTTTTTGACTGGTGGAGAGCCTCAACCTTCAGATATAAAATAGTTTATACATTTACATACAAGCTGATTAAACTCATATCAGAGATTATATTTTTATATGAACAAAAGATGCGATGTGTTATGTAAAAGCTGCCACTTGTAGTGATGAAGCTGAGAATATCACAAAACTCTGCATTTCCCCTCAGCTCTATGGAGCATTTTAGCATTTTTCCCTTTGTTGTTTGTTTATTCAGTCTCATTGTACCTTTTAACATCATTTCCAGTCAGCCACTGTTTTCAGCAGAAAATCTCTGATAAACCCACTATATGCTACCTGCTTAACACTAAACTGATAGAGTTTGCAACAAGCTGGTGAACATATGAGCATTTGGCAGCTAAATAGCCAAATATTACATCATCTTGCCAGATATCCAGAAACATGCCTCCAAGTAAATGCTAACATTGATTCATGTCTGCTGGATGTGTATACACTGTAGGTATACTATTTCAACTATAGTTGAATCAGCTGCCACTGAGTGGCTAAAAAATCTAATTAGTAATTTCAGAATTCAAAGCAACATAAGACCACCAGTAGTCCTACCCACTGCTGTGGAAGAGACACGTTGTCTGCTATTTGCAAGGGGACAACTGGAGATAAAGCAGGAGTTTGTTAAAAAACTAACAACCGCAGCCCACTTGAAACTCTTGCCACAAAGTGAACACAGATGCACGCTGGATTGTCAACAAACTAAAAGAAATCAGCAGACAGAAACCAGACAGGGTTACAGTGAGGATGGTACAATGCTGAAGAGAGATTTTTAGAGTTCAGAGGGATGCGTGCTACGATTTGCTGTGGTAAAAAATAAATGCGACTTAGGGGCTACATCATTGTTTTGGACAATGTTATAGAATGACGTAAAAACAAAATCAGAGTCTGATGTTGAGAAACAGTGTGAGCAGCGTATCACTTACAACAGGTGTGAACCAATTTCAACAAGACCAATGTGTCTCAGAGAGGGCTGCTGTAAGGTTAACTATTGTAAATGAAGAGGGGCTTTTTAGAAAAGCCACACAATGAGACCAGAGCGATGGGTTCTCCCATACCTGCTAAAAGAAGATTTACATGGCAGGCAGTGTTCTCCACATTTGCTCTTATGTAAGCTGTTTTCTGTATGTGAAATGCTTTTGCAGTCTCGCCTCTATCTCCTCCTTGCGACTAACATGTAACAGCTGTTCTAACTGTACTTTACCTGGAAAAATTTCCAACTCTCATGACATGCAAACTTCTATGAAATCTATTTGAGGCTCCAATTTAAAGACAAGCTGAATGGATTTTGCAAAGTTGGTTTATAAATTGCGTGTGCACAACAAGAGTAGCAAATTAAAGGGTTTGTGAACAGGATTTCTCCCATGTCCTTTTGTGGTGGTAATCTCGACCTCCATACCTCACCCCCCAGCCATTATGTCTGGAATTTGTGCAGAACTCCTTCTCAGGCATGCTTTCCCTTCATCACAATAAACAGAAATGGCGTCAGTTGTTCCTTTCCTCATACATCTCTTATTTCACTTTTAGATATGCTTAATGGGTGGTATAATACATGAGTTTTTCCAGGACTGTTATCTGCTCAGTCCTGCAGCAGATAACAGTCTTATTTATTTCCTCCCCTTGGAAAATCTACGCATAATCATTACAACCTGAAAGGATGGAGGCGAAATGGGTGCCTGTAAAAGACTGTGAAGCAATTCACATGTTGGAAAGGTTAGGTATTGTAGACTATTTTTTTCACACTCTGTCCTTTCTCTGCTTGTTGCTTTGACATGAACTGACATTTTGGATGCCGCAAAATATCTTTAGCTGTCAAAATAAATGAAGGCTCAAACTTCAAAGCGTATTTCTCAAGGTCTAATGTTGGGAAGAACTAGTTTTGTCACTCAAGATAAAATAAACTCTGCTTCATCTAGAGGGGAGTGTGGTATGAAAAAAGCAGGATGGTTGCATTAGACAGCAGCTAAGGGTCTGACCTTCGATTTTTCAATAATACATGTGAGCCCGGAGCACAATGTACAGATGCTGCGAGAAAGACAAAAATGACTGGAGAGCTGAAACAATTGCTACATTTTCAGTAGTTTTATTGAAAAATGCCTCTTCTGTTTCAGAAATAAATAAGAAAATAAGGCTGTGTGGAATTCACAAAATGTGCAGTTAAAACATGAGAAAAGCAATTCTATGTCCATAGTCTTGCAACCAAATCCAAACTGCATAGATAGAAAACAACAACTATATTCTGACTTAGAAATCCTCAGTAAATATACAACACAAACATGCAATTCCACCTTTGGTAACAAAACGAAAGAAAACAAGTTTGGTTTGTTACAATAAGTCAGATTATCATTTGGTTTACAGGCCTAAGAAAACATCACAATGAACACATCTTTGGGGATCAAATTCTTTTTCATTTTTTTACCGATGGAGTATCTGAAACAGCTTTACAAACTGAAGTTTGAAAAGTGTTAAAAAACATAAAGACTGTATTTCCTTTGACATACTTGTCCTGGTTTTCACATGATTAGTGCATTACACATTGGAGTCCGATAAACACTTGCAGTTATATTACAAGCAGACACTTAAAGGGAACACTCAGCAAGCACACAGGTTTGTAATGAACGAAACATGTAGGTTTGTATTCATCTTGGTAAACTTTCTCATGTCAGAAAAATATATGTTCAATATAGCCAGGGGTATCAAACCCATGTAAGTACAAGTTTTGTTCCTCACATATGTGATCATCAAGTTGTTTCAATATTACATAGCTCCTTGTTGTAGCTATGATGCTAGTGTTTCTGCATTTTTTGTGGCAGTGATCTCTTTCCTCGTTGGTTTCGTGAGTAACCAGGTGATTGTATTGTCTCAAACTCTCCAGCTGGCTCCACAGGTATAGACACTACCTCAGGTTCAGGCTGGTAGCGGTCGGCTAGAAAATATTTGGGACGGCCAATCAAAAAAAAAAAAAAGAGTTGCTTCTCCAACTTTTCACATGCACAATTTAAGTTATATTGCACTATGGAATTCCAAAAAAATTCCCTGTGTCAAACTATTGCTTCCTAAAATACCAAAAAAGCTAAATAAAAAACAATTTCAAATGCTGTGATGACATTTACAATAAAATCCATCAAGCTATTGGATAATAAGATGTAGTATAATAACCAGCTGATACTACAAAACACACATGGGAATGGCAAGAGAGCAGCATCTAGCACTGATATGGCCAACATACACAAAGAACATGATGATTAAAAGTACAAGTGGAACATGCATCAGTCTGGAACAGAGCTGTTTAAGTCACTTGAGGCGTTGTAAACAGAGGTTATGCTGGTGGTAAGTAAGCAGAGGGTTATGAGGCACAAGCTCAAAACAGATGTTAACTTGATTTTTAGTGAAATGTCCTGGTTCATACAATCATTTACAAGGCACAAAAATTAGTTTTATTTACACGTATCACCTGCACATTAATATTGCTTTCCTTTATAAAATCCTCTTTGTTAGTAGTTGTTTTGGGTGGTGTTTGTACATGCTCCTTCCTTCGTAGAAATATTCAGTCTCTGTTTTTTGTTTTTTTTTCTCCCAACGGTTTGTGGTCAAGATGCAAACAGGCCAGCAGGTTGCCATCACTGTAGCTTGTAGCTGTGAGATGATGTTAGTGCCAGTACTGCTCCATTCTGTTTTTTTGGCTTTCGTAATGTTCTTAATGTTCAATAAGTATGTCCATGGTGATTATCCTTACATGCCCCATAGCAAATGGGCAAACATCTCAGAAACAGGACTTCAAAGTGTAAGCGGCACAGATGACTTAGAACGTTACTATGCCAAACCTGAAAATAGTTCAAAGAGGGTGTGAGTTTTCTCTGTGGAACAAAGTTATAAGCATCTTATATGATTTAATGTAAGTCATCATTCACCACTAGCTAGAATGCTTTACATGCCATTTTTAAAATTGTACATCAAATGTATGGAGGTATTGGAATATAGTGGCTCCAAAGTGACTGTTCACTAAACCCCAACCCTGAACAGCAATTGTCAAATCCTAGCTTAGCAATGGTAACCAAGCAGTGGAGCCGTCGTGAGAATCACATAAAGAGTCTGGATGGCGGGGTCTTTTTTTTTAGCCTTTCAAAAACCATAAATATACAAGAGTAAAAGTGTAAGGAATAGATTAAGTGTTTGTGTTAGCATACTAAGCTAACTTACTACTAACAGTGACACTACAGTAACCTAGAATAAAAGAACATCTAAGATCATAGAATATATTATATTCTCCATTCTGTTTTTTATGGGGTATGGTTAGGTCAGAAAATGGCCAGTTCACGATCGCACGTAGCTACTAAAACATGCTGTTTGAAATTAGGAAAAAATAAAGCATAAACTCATATCCTAGTAGCCTATGTAAGCTAAATGGAGTAGGAGTCTGATTTTTTCCTTATTATGTTTTAAATAACCAAACTAACTAGCTACACTTAATACAGGTACAATGCTGTTTCTTTATTTCCATGTCATTTACATCAACTGGTGAGGATGCTGATTTTTGATTTTTTTTTTTCCTCGGACATGTAGCTTCCAATCCACTCATGAAGCTAATGTTATCTTCTTAAGTTTGTATTAGACGTAGAAATGTCCAATAGTTGTTTTGCTACCTTGCCTGCTACATCACAAATACCTTCCTAGCCTGGTCTATAGCCATGGTAAGCGAAGAGGGGCTTAGTGAACTGTCAGTTGAACTTCTTTTGGAAATAAGTAATAACAGTGTTTTGTCAAAAAATAAATACTCTGGAACACTTACATTTATATCTCCATACATTATCAAAGTAGTAGTGCACGGAGTTGCAAATGTAATTAGTATGCATACACTTTCATACACATACTCTTTTATCTAATGTAGTAGCATGCAGGACTTAGATAGTGTTGAGTGTACCTGTGTATCCTTGTCCATTGTAAGGAATGCCAACACACTGAGAGGAGTCGCAATATCCAGGGGGTCCTGGTGGTCCCCTCACCCCTGGAGTACCCTGGCGACCTGGAGGGCCACGAGGCCCAGCGGAGCCGGAAGGACCTGGGGGTCCCGTTCTAGACTCTCCTGGTGGCCCTGCAAAGGAGAGAGTGGAGTGGAGGTAAATAAGGCCAGTCTGAAAGGTCTCTGGAGCTCAGCACAAAAACCTACTGACATCACCAGTAAATCTTATGTGATTTTTGTGTGGGGGGTAACAGGGGGCTGTAATTTAAAAATTTTCAGTGGCTCAATTAAAAAGTCTGATCAAGGAAAAAAAAGTCTGGGGTTGAGTGGAGTTAACCTCCCACCCCAACCCCCCGGCCCAGTCTGTCTAGACGGTGAAAACTTAAGATGGAATTTTCCCCCTCACTCTTTTTCTCTCCCGTAAGTGAGCCCATGTGTAGTCAATGAAGCCACCAAAGAGAGCTCATTGTACAACAATCTGTTTCTCACCCACACGCACATACAGTACACACACACAAAAGTGAGTCATCAGTGTTTCCCACTGGTCCTCAGTTGTTTCTCACTTCATTCACAGAAACAGACATGTCAGTGTTTGGTGTTGTGGGGTAGACATCAATAGAAGGTTCCTGTTGTTTTGCAATAGCTTCCCAAGGGAAAGAAATTCTTCTGAAGTGGTGAGCGTTTTAGAGAAAACATACTGGATATCAATTGGCACTGAAGAAAGGATATGTACTCTTTCAAACTGACGTATCAGCCTAATAACATTCTTCAACAATTGTTTCTATAACTGCATTATGATCTTGTCTAAAAACTGAGTCAAGATTTTCTTAACCCTAGACAGAAATTCTCTCCTGAATGATGAACATAAATACTTTCCATTCACTGTGGAATACTTCAGATGTGCACAGTGTTTGGAGAAGGTCAGTATACATGAGACATAAATTTTAGAGAAAGACAAGAAATTGGAATGAGTTTGGGGTCCCTCCAAAGAATTTATGCGGTGCAGCTGCCCAAACCGAAGTCCCTGAGACAAAAATATTATAGGTAAATTTTGGCTTCTAGCTGGAATGTGTCATTTTAACTGGAGGGACTATCCACAAAAAAAAGCTGTCACTATGAAACTGCGTTTTAGTGTAAAATTTAAGTTATAAGAGAGCCACTGAAGAACAACGTTCTTGTGAAAAATTGGGCTATTTTAGCCATAAAAACGGAGAAAGACCAACTGTGTTACCTGGTGGTCCACTTGGGCCTCTCTGTCCTCTGACACCAGTTCCTTGAGAGCCTCTCTCTCCCTTCTCTCCTTGCAAACCTACATAAACAAGAGAAAAGAGTTTAAGGGGGCTTTTACACCTACCTCGTTTGGTTCGGACTTTCAGACTTTTCTGTTTGATCCAAACCAAAATTGCGGGTGTGAAACCTCCCCTGGATCATGCTCCGGACCAAACAGATAAAATTTGGCCAGACAAAAAGAGGTAGTCTCAGTTTGGATCAAACTGAACCATGGTTTGGTTCATTTCTGCTGTTAAAGCATTTTTGAAAGGTTCAGGCTTTCAGACTATTTACAGGAAGTTTGGTTGTTACTGTGTGAACCGGAAACAAACAAATGCACAGAGAAATGCATGGAAACGAGGACACAATTATAAAATCTCCCATGACAACTCATCTTTTGATACAGACGGCAATTATGGAGCCAAACTGCCTCTTGCTTCTTTGGTCTCTCTTCAAACAGAGATACAGAAGGATTGCTTGCTGTCTTCTCCTCCTTTCCTGTCTGAGTTCTGCATGCCTGCCGAGAATTGCATGCACCTCGCGGGTGATAATGCTAATTTATGCTAAGAAACGAGGTGGATGCAAATCTCAGCAGGTAGCCTACAACATCTGTTCTGCCGAATTATGCATCCACGTCTTAAGGTCCTTTTCAGACAGTTTGCTGTACACATTGTTCAAACGCGTTATCATCACCACATATTTTTTGCTGAATCATAAGGAATGCTACTTCTTTTAAGTGCAATAAATTGTTAATGACTCAAAACATTCATAAAATATATACTTTGAATCATTTATCACCATTGATGAACCCCTCAAAGGAGCCCACAAAGGAACCCCATGCAACTCTTGGCAGGCATGCAAAACTTGGCATAACACCTGCGTTGACAAGATAATGCTAGCTCAAAGAGGACATTTATTGGGCGAATTTGAATGAACCTTGAGTAGGCTATAGGCTAGTTGTTGCTGCAGGTAGTGATGCCATAATAACAATACAGTGGCAACGATATTAAATGTTCCTCCCTCATTCATTCATACTGTTAAAGCTACCCGCGGAACTGTTTACAAACCAATCAATGTACAGGGAGACGCAGCGCACATAGATGATGACAGGACACAGGTCTGTCATGTAAAGTCCTTTAGTGTGGTCACATGAATGCAGTGTGAAACCAAACCAAAACTAACCGAATATATCAAAATGTATCAAAACACTAACTTTAGTTCCGACCTATGTGCAGACTTTCAGCTGTGAAAGCCCCCTAACTAACTTTCACACCAATAAAGCATATTTTACCCATTTGCTTATTATTTAAGTACCTCTTTCTCCTGGAGTTCCAGGTAAACCTGGGTTTCCAGGGAAACCAGTTCTACCAGGTTGTCCAGGCTCTCCGCGGGCTCCATCGTTGCCAGGAGGGCCAGGGGGGCCGGTAGGGCCCGGAGAGTTGCTACGATATCCAGAAGGAATCTGATTCAGCATCATGTCAATTCTGCTCATCTGACCTGCAAGAGACGAACAGAGTCCATTGGAGTTTAGATTCGAGTCATGCTTTAAGGACTTCTCTGAAGGTTAGGAAAAGTTTTGCTCACTGTTCACAAGCTGTTCACAAACTTGTCTGGCAATGGAGCGCATCATGCCCTGGGATGCAAAGTCTCCCTGGAAAAAAAAGACATTTTTATGAAGAGATGGCATTGCTTTTCTCATTGATGATGAGTCATAACTGGAGAATGCTTATTTTATTATAACACATAATACGTACCCTCTCTCCTTTCTCTCCTTTAAGGCCAACAGCTCCCTGTTAACGAGAAGAACAGTGTTAGAACAAGCAACAACTTCAAGCTTCCCTAAACATCGTCACGCGACCAATATTTGTGTCTGGTTATTCAGCACATACTGGGTTTCCTGGATCTCCTGGTTTCCCTGGTTTTCCAGTAATTCCTGGTACACCTGGATTTCCAGGGCTTCCCTGAAAGAAAGAAAGTGTTATTTTCAATAACTGCACAATAAACATAATTGCAATATTAACTCCTGCTCCCTGTTAAGGGTTATGTAACAAGCTTTAAGTTGGAATCCTTGACATCTGCATGTGGCACAAACTGCCAAGGAGATGGAAACACACATGCAGGGATATGATGCGTGCACACACACACACACACACACACACACACTTACACACCAGCCACCAGGCACTGCTAATGAGTCTTGGAGCACTCAGGATGGTATAGTGCATGTAAATTCTATATTGGCATGTTGCCTGTTGGCATGATGGCTGGATTAAGTAGATTCAGACCTCCCCAAACCACAGAAGAAGAAAATGAGATGCATGCACCCTCCTCGTAACAGTGGATTCTGCTTTTTTATGTGCTGTTCCAGCAGAGTGCAACTGTGGAGCCAGAGGAGTAATTGTTGCAGATATACCAGGAAATAAAGCATGTTCCACGGAATATTTATTTAGCTCTTTATTGCAAAACACAAAGACATAAAGACACACAGACACACACGCACACACACTTACCATGGGTCCTGATGGGCCTCTGGGTCCAGATGGTCCCTCCTTTCCTGGGGGCCCCTATGTAGGAACAACATACAATCACACATGGGTTACAACACACTGGGGACCCCATTCATGCAATACATCAGTGTCATGACTTTATATTGGTTTTAGCCTTGAGTCTTGAGTCTGTCTTTGGAAAGTAGTAGCTCAAGTATTCTGGCTGACGAAAGTGAGCACGCAGTGCAACAGCAAAAAAATTACGCCACACTCCTTATGTATACGCTAAGCTAAGTGGGTGATCACATGCAGAACATAGCATAAGTAAGTGTTGGATGCATTTGTAGACTTTGAACACAGTGTGTACTCTAAGCAGGCCAGGAGGTAGTTCTTACCCGCGCTCCACTTGGTCCAACGGGGCCCAGAGGACCACGTGGCCCGGGAGAACCCTGGGAAAAAAAGCAGACACACTTAATCAACTGCTAATGATCAGGAACAACACATTTATACAGCTCCCTAATGCCTCTGTTGAACTAGAATTTACAGCAAATAATCCTGCAGTTTCCCATTTATTTAGCCAACGAAAATATATCATCTTGTTACTAAAAAGTGGAAAAGTTTCCCTCTTGTCTGTTGACACATGATGTCTACTAGACATCTGCAGACAGTGCTGTTATAATAAGCTTTATTGTATAAAGTAACAGAGAGAACGCTGCCAGTAAGCTCTGAAGATCATAGAATAGGACTTTCTCCCAATGTCTGAATTTGCTTATTCAGAGGCCAGAATAACCTGTGGTGATGTTCTCTCCAGTTTGAATGGTGGGAGTTGGCTGAATGACCTCAGCTGGATGAATGAACGGTTGCTCAGCCAAGAGATGGCTATGTAATACCAGCCCACTCAGAAAAGTTCCACTTCCACCAAAAAGTGAGAAGAAGAAAAGAATGACATCTGCTGTCAGTCAAAGACGCTTAGACTTCAGACAGACTGTAAGTCTTTACCATGTTCCATTCCCTGTTTCCCCTTTGGTAACCCGAGTCTGTGCTCCATAATAATTTAACTACATCACTGGCCTTCTACTGTTTGTCAATCAACAGGCAGATTTGAGAGTGTATGGGTCTCCCAGAGGATGGCATGGTAAACCTCCCACTCCGAGTGTGGTTTCAATCTCGCCATGTGGACTGAATCCAGGCTCCAGTAGCAACCCAGCCCCCTATATGGATATTCTCCTGTTTCCTGTTCATAAACCACAAAATGAGTGGGGAGGACTTACTTGCAGGCCAGGCTGGCCGGGGTCTCCAGGATCTCCCTTTGGTCCCGGGCGACCCTGGAGGTGGAAGAAGAGGAAAAGAGAGGTTTGCAAAAGAAGCTTTGGACTTTGTTTCATCTATTTTGTCTGTGCTTGTGATTGATTTCATGTTTTTACAAGAACATCTGCAGGTAAGAAAATGAAGAAGCTGGATAGAAGTAGAGAGGAGTTTAATCTATTATGATTTCAGCTGTAAATCCCAGTAGTAGATCTGCTACAAAGAATATGTCTACAGTTGTCACACAAACTGCACATTCATATCAACATGGGCAATAATCATATGTCATAGTGTCTGTCATATACATTAAACTCCATTTACCACAGACATTTAACTATTTATTCCCGAGCTTTTCTAGTGTAGGTTAACTTACAGGTTCTCCAGGTAGAGACAGTCCGTTGGGTCCTTGTGGACCTGGTGGTCCCATTGCGCCTGGGAGTCCTGGATCACCGCGTGGACCCATTGAGCCCTACATCATTACCCAGACGAAAAACAAAGATGTTTTACAGCCATGATCTTACATAAGAACAACCCTAATCAGACTTTGTATTGCACAAGTGTAGAAAATAAACATTAACAGTGGAAATGGGCCTTTACGGTACTTGACGCAAGACCCTTTTAAATCAGGCGGAGGAAAAATATGCAGTTGATAACTGAATTCAGATGTATGTAACGTGTTTTGTCTGATGGTGTAAGCTAACGTGAGGCTGAAGGAGAGCAGTAAGTTAACCATTCCTATGTGTGGATTTAGCAAGCAACATTGTACTGGCTCAATTACAAATACAATTTAATTAGAATTTATCACATGCTAAAAGAGAGGTAAGGTGTTACTCACAGTGTTGCCGGGCTCTCCTCTATCTCCTCGTGGTCCCTTAGAACCCGGGCTGCCCTGGAAAGGCGAGAAGCCAGAAGCAGAGAGTGAGGGTAACAACAGGAGCACATTCCAAAAGCCCTTAAAGCTGAAGCCCTACAACATCCTCGCTAGGGCTTAGTGAGGGTTCCAAGCACACATATTCTAGACTTCTCCTCAGGACTTTTGCACTGTTGTTTTTCCAACAGGCATTTATCTGTTGACACTTCTCCCTAAACTCACATTTCATTGCATGTCACTCATCCTCAACTGCTCTTTCTAAAGGAAAAGAAAATACCACTCTCGAAGTGAGGGACATCCTCAGTCAAAGTCTAAGCTATATAGCAGGCAAATGTCAGGTAGCTTATTATAGGCATTCAGTCATTATAATATTAGCAGAAAGAAGTATGGCTTTATCATCATCATCTAAACATGCAAGACTTCTGAGAAAACCATCAGGTGAAAACAAAACAGACATAGAGGAGGTGAAGATAGACGAGAGAAGACAAGGAGGGATGATAGTGTGAGCGGTCTTTACCAAAGGTCCAGGAGGCCCCTGAGGGCCAATGCTGTCCTGTGTGCATGTGCAAGAGTGGGGAAGGGATGGACACTTTGCCTCATCTCTCTGAAAGAAGATAAATAAATGCATAAATACACTTTAGAGAAGTATTCTTATAGCCCATTTCACACCAACCCACTGATAATTGAGACCATGTCTTGGCAAATCAACAGCATACAAGGAGTAAAAAAGAAAATCCTTGGTGTAATTTTGTGACAGTATCTTGGCAAACCATGGTTTTGACTTTGCTTGCGGTTTAAGAAAAAGAGACAGTGAGAAGACCCAGCAAAGGTCATGATGGAACAGTGGCTCATGCTGAAATGTGACTGGAATCAGCAAAGTCAGAGTGGGGCTTTAAGACCAGATGCTCAGTGACAGCTGCAAACGTTGTCCACATTTTGGAAATGAGACATAATGAGTTATATAACACTGCAATCATTGATGTGATGTATTCATATCTGATACAAATTATAGATGATTTGCTCATAATTAGATAAATGTGCATGCATCCGCTATTTACAACACTGCATGAAAATATATGTGATTTACTACATGCTCCACAGTCTGAAGGAGCACTTGTTTTCGTGTAATTGGGAGTTCATATGGGAAACAGTCCCATTAGCACAATTACACAGGATACAAGGTTCTTTTCAGTTCAGCTGAGGCACTTTCTTTTCAAACAGCAATCTAGTTATCAGTCTATCAGTCTAATGAGTACATACAAGCAGGTATGCACGGATACAGTATATACAGTACATTTAACTGCAATAGTCCTTCTACTGTTACTTAACAACAGCTAAGATCCAACAAGGTACAAGGTGAATGTTCCTATTCACCTACAAATGCAATTTGTCCTACATGTACATCAAAATGTTTGAAAAAAACCTGCCACAATATCCCTCTAATGAACCTATAGATGCCCTTTTGACTCTAAAATGACCGTTGTTGTCTTACTGTGGCGGGCAGGTCGCAGCATCTGTCTCGGCTGACCCAGCTCAAACTGCAGACAATATCGAACATCTGGAGCTGGAACTGCACAACAGAAGAAGGGAAAAAAGTCAAGGGGTGTTACAAACGGCTCCAATTCGTGTCGAAAATGCACACGGTTAAAAACAGATAACAATGAGTCCCTCAGAGAAATAGAACGATGCAGGCTTTCATCCTTCCAGCAGTCACTGGGAGTAGTTAAAATTTAATTGTGCATCTACGCACAAGAGGTTTTGGATATTGATTCTTTGGAAAGTTGTGAGATGCTCTGTTTCCAAGCTTTCGCTTTTTTTTTGTTTGTTTTTTTTAATGCAAAGGCTTTCTTTTTTTTTTACTTACGGTTGCAGACTGCCTCTTTCCACCTCCAGACTTGACCATCTTGCCAAGCACTTCATAGCCATCCAGTGTGATGTTGTTAGCCTCCTTGATGGGCTTCTCTGCCACCTCTTGGCAGTCCACGTTGAGCTTGACTTTCTCCGGAGAGATGGTGATGTGGAGCTGCAGGAGGGCGAGCATGGAGAGAGGACATTGTAAACACAACATTCCTACTTCACAGCTCCCAGCTTTGTTGCAACACAATTACTTGGCAGAGAGTACTAAGAACACTGGAGCTGTTGAAAAGCTGGTTTTGGTGTTATTTTCCATTGGGAAGTGGTATGATAGCCCTTTTAAAGAAAAGGGAAATTCTTTAAGAAAGTCCAACCATAAGGCTAGGAACAACCCCACTGAACCTTCTCAAACCATGTTTTCTGAAGCTTATAAAGATGCTGATACTGTATTCCACATAATTGCTACATTTGGGGAATTGTTTAGTCTTTGCAGAACCATGTTAATTATAGATTCTGATATTACCCCAGACTGGTTACTGATTTGGCACAGGACTGCTGTTTGATGCCTCTACAGATGAATGAACCATAAAGAAGGAAATATACAACAGCTGGCATTTCCATGCAGCTTTAAAGCGCTAGTCAGTGATTGGATAACACAGAATGACAAAGTGCCAGATTTTGATGTTTCCTGTCCAGAGAACCCTGGTCCACATCTTGAAACTATATCATTTGCGGTGTGCCATCAAAAGTCCTACACTTTCCATACTTTCCCCTCAAAGTTGCACATTTTCCCCTGCTCAACAGTCAGACAAGCTTTCTTTATGTCAGGAAAAGCAAGCTACCATTTCTTCCTACAAAGCCACACCAACCACAGACTAGGCCACAGTTCTTGGCAACCAATCACAAAATTACAGTTGACTTCCTTGGCAACAGAACAAACTATCTGGTGGACCACAACGAGCGAGGGTGTCGTTTATCTCAGGATCCTGGCATGGATATATTATACCATGGTGCTCCTGAGAGCTTACCAAAACAGCTTTGGATGATATACTGGGATGGCAAATAATGAGCATGTATATATTACCTCACTGACCAATAAGTAAACACAATAAAAAAACACTTTAGTTACTGGAAAATAAGGCCTTAGGAAAGCTTTCTAGTGACCAGTTGATGGTAAGTGAGTCGTACTGCAGGGAAGTGTTGACAGATGAACAATTCATTCGTTAATTGTTAACACAGAAGACTTCTATGTGCTTCACTATGTCACCACTCTACAGTCAGAGTACACATGGTAAGATTTCATGCTTACATCGCCTCTGCTCCAATGCACTTGACATATTTCCATGGCTTCTATCAGATTAGATTTAGTGGTCTTGGCTCTGTGCTGACAGTTCCTTCGTTTTCATTATCCTGAACCTCATGGCATTGACATCTTGTATGCACAGTTAAGGTGTGAGTCTTGGATGTAAAATGCATCCAATATTAAGTTAGCTTTCATTGAGAGTAAAGGGAAATGCATAGTCATTAAAGTATCTTCATTAGATTGGTGTCTTATGTTTCTAGTGTTATTTTTAGGGTCAGTCCAGGTTTACAGAAAGAAGACGTCTGCATGTCCAAAAGAATGTGGAGAGTGCAGTCAGTGGACAATTTGGCAAAAGCCTCCCTCTCTGTTGGGAAGGTTGTGCCAATATACACATACACTAATTAAACAAAGTCCCTGAGAGGTAAGTTCGAAGTTTCTCAAGAACAATAAGGTTTGTGTGTTTTTCAGTATGAAGGCAAACTACAGTCCGCTGTTCAGTGACAGAGCTCAAACTCCGACCAGTGCAACCAGTGAACATATGACAAGTCACTATGGCTTGTGGAAAATGTCTTCTTCACTTCAGTTTACAGGAAGGTTCCCTCTGTGGACTCCCACCCCTTTGAGTGTGTGTGTGTGGGGGGGGGGGGATTCCCTAGTGTGCTAGTGAGTGGCTAGCATCTGCTTTAGTCATCTATGAGAGCTTTCCCACATGTTCAACTAGCGGTAGACCATGACCTCTCCAGCCTGGGTTACCCTTTATTAACTAGCCTGAGGAGGAAAGCCAAATCTGCAAGTACTCTCTGACCCAACACTGTGGCGTGAGAGCATGTAAAGTTAATCTAATGCTGCAGTTCAAATGAGAAAATACTGGTTGGGTAGAAGATGATCTAGGATGCTTTTGACATAAAATGAGAGAAATTTTAAGATGTCACCATGGGCTTTGGGAACGTGTGATTGGGCTTTTTTTTTTTACTACTTGCAGACATTTTACTTAAGAATTAAATAGTTAATTGAGTTAATTGAAGAAATAATCTGAAGATAAACTGATAATGAAAACAATCCTCAGTTGACGTTCTACTTCATTAACTGAAAACTAAAAGGTCAACATGAGTTTATTGGGGTTTTGTTTTGTTTACCTTCACAGTTGGACTGCCATTTGTGACAACCCTCATGGTCACTTTCAGCATACACATACACACACACACACACACACACACACACACACATACTGAGGTCACTCTGTAATAGCCACGGACAAAGTGTTGGGAAACCACTGACAACATGTAAACACACACCACCGCAGCAGTCTGCAGTGGCACTTACTCAGCAGACCAGCAAATAAGTAGCTAGGCAGACCGCTGCAGACTCGCCAGCTCATGGAACAACAACTATCGCACCACAATCTAGCCACCCAATGTACAGTCAGACTACAGTCTCCACTATGGCCACAGACTGAGAGAACACACACACACACACAAACACACTGATCAGGCTGCTGTCCAACTGGACCAGCAGTGATGTCATTTACATCCTGACCCAACATTTTCCTGGGACCTATTCATTCACGAACTTACCCTTCAATTAGCTGTGTAGATGCTAAATGGTCAAAGTGAAAAGCCATTTACAGAGCGCTCTGATCTGGGGGCCAATATTTCGCTATCATCGGTTACTCTGTACTTTGTAATTTTGATGTTGGTTAAGACCCTGGCACATTAAACTCAAATGCAATTGGACATGACTTTTAGTACATTAGAACCAGTCGTTTTCCCTCCAGTGATGAATCTCAATTCTTAAGTCAGTCCAGGTTGGTATGAAAATATACTCATTGTTCTAGTCTCTACACCCTACTGTGGTGGAACATAACAGAGGATGTTTTATATTCGCTGCTGCTTTGAGTTGGACTTAAAGGCATTTGATGTCTCTTTTTGCCTCTTGCTGTGGCCCCAAGGGACTCCATATTTTACAAATGCTGTTTATCACAGTTGCAAGCTTGGCATGTGGGCCTAATGTAGTGGTTAAACCACTGAAAAGAAAAGAGTTTGCAAAACACTAACACCACTGTGGGTGGTTGAGAGGTTTTGACAGATTCTTTGAAGACTAGTGGATGATAATGAATCTTTAAGTAAAAGCTCGCTTTTAAGTGACAATGACGATGTCATTGTCTTGAATCTTTAATTTATACTGTAACAGAGAACTACATTTTGGAGTTAAAAAGACATGGCAAGGGAAGTCTAATGAAAGATGCTGGACTTCAATTGAGTTGCATTTTGGAGATTGACCCATACTAGGAACGAAATGTCAGGATATCTTGGCCTCAGCCGAATCAATTTTGGAAATTCTTTCTTTCTGTCTCGCATCTTTCTCCTTTTAAGAAATACCACAAAATCTGCTTATTTGGTAAAAATATGCAAACATGCAAATCTATTCCTGAAATGCCTTGTGTCATTTTTTAACTGAACTCAAAGCAAACCCAAATAAAAATCGATCCAGTCCCTGGCTGGTGCTGCAGTTAGCAGCAAACTGGTTTGGAATTCACTTAACAACTACCAGGATAGTCTCCAGTCTTGATGTGGTCAGACCTCCATTAACTATAATAGTTTGCACATTATGCTGGGTAACTGAGGTACCAAATTTCCCTCCAACCTCTCTCTAAAGGATTTATAGCCTCTGCAACCCATTTATCAGATTAACTGCCCATGCTCTGAAAAAACAAACTTAATGGCAAATCATAAAAAAAGGCCAAAAGACCTCTTTGACAGCAGACTGACACTCTAAGGTGAACAGCAGGAAACCTTTGACTAGTAACACAATACAGCTACATGGCACTGGCTGTTTGTCAGATCTTCACCTTAAAGGGTAATTCAGCCAACTTAAATGGACCATGAAAGTCACACAGAGACATATGAAAGGATATAAAAACAATATGTGGAAGGAAGTGAAAAGAACAAAAACAATTTTCTGTATGTAAACGGATCTGAAAAGGATAATCAGCCCACAGGTGACCACAAAAGATTCTGCGTCCTGTTAAAGCCAAATTTTATAATATCACTGTGTGGTAAGCACAGGACTCCTCTCTTTAAGAAACATGCATTGTGTTTACCTTGTGGAAGCTGCCATGGAAAACGCGCTTCACTTGCTCCTCATTAAACGTGGCTCTCTGGATCTCTCCTCGGGTGTCCTTGTTGTAGAATGCGATTGTTTTGCTCGAAGCTGAAAAGAGAAGAGCCTGTGATGAATCCCTGACAGTGTGTTACGATGCGGTGGCACGCAAAGTACAGACAGGACTATAGAGAACACATGGTTGTAGAGAGAGCAGAGGGAGAGGGATTAGGTCCATGCCCGTAATTATTTGCATGCATAAACCGCGTGTGTAGGTGCACATTTGTAAAAGATATTTATTTCAAAATGAAGGCTTTCTATGAGAGAATTAAAAAGTCAAGCCAAATCCAAAACAAGAATCTAATTCAGATCAGTGGGTTAAATTTATATTTATTTCAAAATGCTTCCACTGCCTTATTTGTCATATCTGACAAAGATCAATAAACTGTGGCTGTCTGTAAATTAGGTATGAAAGAGAAAGAAATCAGCTTAAGTTGTTAATAAAGAGTATGCAGCTGTGTATATGTTGGGTCAGCTACAACAGCTTCCCCCTCCAGCTGAGGGCCAAAACAGGATGGGAGGCTTACGGTTGACGGTGATCCCGACCTCGGGGTTGTTGTTTTTGTCTGCAATCTGCCAGATATCAAAAGGTTCAGAGGGTGTGTCGGGCAGCAGGCGGAAGAGCAGGATGATGGTATAGGATGGGGGAAGACCCTCCGGGTGGATCTCCCTGTCAGAGTTAAAAAAATACACTGTGATGAGTCACCAGCCAGATCCATGCCCTCATTACACAAGCAGGCAGAATATCACATGGTGGAAAATATATACAAAGACCATTAAATCTTGCTACACTGATACAGCATGCAAGTCTCTCACATAGGCTGCATAACCTGTATGTGATTGCCAGTTCTCCCTATGGCTTTGCAGAAATTGCACACAATGAAAGTATGTTCTGCCCCCACCTTTGCTATAGTTGGAAGTGTTTCCATTTGAGCGCAATCAGCCAATAGCTGAGCCCACGCACACAGAATATGTATCATTATAAACATATTATAGTATGCTGAAGAGGTTTGGATAGTCAGGCAGGTCTACCATGGCCTAACAACCCGTAAATGAGGACCAATAAAGAGACAAAGCCCTTGACCCAGTGGTGATTTGTTTGCTCCCAGGATGACGTAGGTGGGAGGAACGCCTGGTCCAGGAACTTTTTAATTCCACAAAGTTTTTTGTTCCTGCTAGCACCTCATAATCCACAAGCTCCAACAACAATAGGGCTGTGGGCCTTTTGCCAAAGGGCACTGGGGAAACCCCTGTGACTACAGAGGCTATTGAACCTCATAATGAATAATGACTGTGGGCTGGGCAGGATTATAGTGCACAGGAGATAAGGCCAATGGGCTGGGAAGATGCACATAGTGAGACTCACACTCTCTCTGTTTGACACACACACATACTATTTAGTCTAGGCTCTTACTTGGTGGGTTGGTTTAGGAAGGAATCCTTGTGCAGCCTGTAGGCAATGTAGCTGTTGAAGGAGCCCGGCTCCATGGACACACCATTCAGGCTAGCGAATGTCCGGTCTGTGATGTTGAAAGCTTCCAGCATCCTGAAGCCTGGAAGGGAATTAAAAAAACAGGAGCCATGTTGAGAGCATCAACACAGAAATATCAAAACCTTATTATAGCATAGGATAATAGTATTTTAGTAATGCCAACAAGCTCTGCAGGGATTAGTTGTTGTGTTTGGTGTATGGTGATGCTGTATGCTCACCAGGTGTTGTGAACCCATTGATGTAGATCAGGGGGCAAGCTGAAACAGGACAAAAAAGTTGAAGAGGGTTGGAAAACAGACTAAGGCTTAAAGAAAGTCATTCATGTCTGTTTATACATTTCCTGGCAGTAGATCAGTACAGCAATGGGCAAGCTTCCTGTTACCTCAGCAGGTGCACTAATAAACCACAATAGAAGTTAAAGACTACGTCAGAAGGTTTTTTTTCCTCTTGGAATTCAGAAATTACCAAACTATAATGGTGTTTTAATGATATCTTAATGTCTGCCTTACTGGAAGTGGCTGTTTCACAGATGAAGGTGATCAGGTTGTCCTGGATCTTGGCAAAAGCGTCATAGTCGTCTACCACAAACACATGTCTCTCACTGGGTTTGCTGCCGATAATTCTCAACTCTGACATGTCCACATCGGCCACTCCAACCACAAATACACTGTAGCCTGTGGGGGGCAAAACACACACAAACATAAATAAAAAAAGAAAGACCATTGTTAAGCTTCCAATAACCACAGGCAGTTTCATCGCTGTAGGGATTATTAACGTTTTTTAAATCTGCCACAAACTTTGGCTCTGGTGAAGGAAATTGAAAGTTTGGGAGCAAAAGGGAGTTTCGATAATTGGAAACAGCTCTGCTACATACAGAATGTACCGTACATAAAACACAGACCAAAACACACATGACAATGATTAATTATTCCACACTACCAGAATGCTGCAGTTTTTCTGCACTCTTCTTCACGTCATCCTGCGAGCGTCCATCTGTGACCACCACCAGCACCTTCGGGACGTTCTTCCTCATGCCACTGTCTGAAGTGAAAACCTTCTCATAGACATGCTTCAGAGAAATGCCTGGATGAAGGAGAAGGATGAGGACAAAGGAGAGAGGACAGTGAACATCAAAACAGATTATCTTCTTTAGTACTTGGAATTAGTTTGCTAAGGTGCCAGTCTGATAGCTAAGTGGTGAACCTGTCTTTGTGTTGCCTCCTCTATAGCGCACAGTCTGCAAAGCTGATAACACTATGCCCTTGTCATGGTAGGTGTTCAGCTTGAACTCGGTCTTGGCATCATCGCTGTACTGGACAAACGAAACCTGTTCAAAGAGAACGAATAGTATAATATACAATAAAACCCATATATAAATAGCAAAGACATCTTTTATAACATTGCATACGATTGTCTGAAGAAAATAAAAAACATTAGCACCAAGATTTATGCTGACCTGCATGCCACGAGGGCTGATGACATCAAAGGCTCCGGTCATGCTCGTGACAAACTGGATGACCTTGTTGAAGCTCTCATCTCCAATACTCCAGGAACCGTCAATAAGGAAGACCAGGTCTGCCTTGGCACCTTTGCACACTGTGGTGCAGGTACAATGATGTTAATGTAAAGCCTGATCTAAACAAAGCCATAGGAATGATTATTTTAGCAAATGTCAAAGCTCTCCTCACCATCTAGCGCAGGGGGTACTGTTGCTGGAGGAGGGGGGGTGGGTGGCTCGGTTGGCACCTCTGTCGGTTTGACCACTGCAACAGAAACACATGCTCAAAATTGAAAGTGACATTCTAGACTGTGGCTGATGAGGGCATATTCGTGTAACCATATAAATTGAAGGTTCCCGAAGTTTGTACAGAGACAATTGTCCTCTCAACATTAGCCTTAAACTGGCATAGAGGATCTTACATGTCCTCTCCTTCACGCTGACTCCGGGTCCCTCCAGGTTAGGGGTTTGGGCGTACACTGTGGCGTTGTAAAGAGTGTTAGGGGTCAAGCCATCAAAGCAGTTACTGCTCTCTGAGCCTCTGACAGTGATCTCCTGAGCTCCACTCTTGGAGGCTGGAGGAGAGCAAAGAAAGAACAGAATACAGATTAGACAGATTCAGATTGCAGTAAGTCTGATTCAACAAGGCCTTTACAGTGTGGAACTGAGTAGAGCGCTTACTGTCAAAAGGATTGATTTTGAGTCTGTAGGAGGTGGCTGCTCTGTGAGGGGCCCATCGGATGCAGAAAGAGTCATAGCCGACATTGTAGGTGGTGAGGTCTGTCACATTCAGGTACACTACAGGGAAGCATTATTCTTAGTGCATATTCTTCTTTTACAACAACGACTTGGCAGTGAAAACTAGATTCATCCATTTCATTTTGTGCACATTATTTAAATAACTAAATAAACTTAAAAAAACTGTCAACCAATAAACAATGGAATCATCAACTTACAAGTGGTGCCTTGTCCAATCAGAGGTGCACTGAGGCCTGTGTTGTACTGTGCCAGCACCTTCAAGTCATACGTGGTTCCAGGTTTCAGGTTGTGCAGTTGGTAGGAGGTCACGTCTCCAACAAGCGTCTCTAAGGACTCATCAGAGCCTGAAGGGAGACATAATCATAAAAAAAATCAATATCTCTTTTGTATTAAAAAGAAACTCTCTCTGACTTTATAAATGTTGCTTGATGAAGTATACTTTTACAATACATATTTTCTCAGTAACTAACACTCTTCTATCCCCAACAAAAACATGTCCATACCCTCAGGCTGGTAGATCAGCTTGTATCCATTAACCCTGGAGGGGGCGGGGTCCCAGGACACCCTGAAGCGTGTGTACCATTCATCAGAAACACGAAGGTTCCTGGGGCCGAGCATTCCCACTGTAGAAAACAAGACAGGACAGCACAGTCAACACATGCTTCGGTTCATTGCAGTGGGTTGGAATTCTAGTGTATTCAGTACTGGTGAACTGTCAGCAGGGTAATTACTCTATTATAGCTTATTATAGCTTTTGAATTATGAGTGAAATATCTCAACGTGTGATCAACGGGATGATAAATTCAACCACATCTGAGAAATTAAGATTAAAAAAATGAAGCTGCCTCGTGGCATTACAATACGTAATAGGGCTTCTTTTGTTTGAAGACAAAATTAGTCAAAAAACTAGCCAGCACTGCAAGCATGAGATCTCCCTCACTGGAGTGTAGCCAGTTCATAATTGTCTGGCAAAGGTTCTCGATGCTTTTGGCCTTCATGAAAAGTCAAGCATTTTACTTATCCCCCTTATTCTACAATGACTCAGGATTCGAATCAATGGATCAGTCTATTCAGATTTTCTGCTGTGGATTCCTCCTGCATGTGTGTGTGCAGTACTACATGATATACTTAATACGTTTCTGTCAGTATGCTTAGATTCATGTGAGCTTAGATTCAATGATCTCTGCATCAGTTGAAAAGGAACGCAGAGGTTGCACAGATGAAATAGTTTATACCTGTGCGTCCATCTCCTTCCAGCTCTCCTCCTGGTCCATCAGCATAGACTGCAGTCACTTTTATATTATAAGGAGTGTCTGGATCCAAATTCTGCAGGATCACACTGTTTCTGTTTCCTGGTACTGTAGTCTACAGGACATAAGATGAATCACATAAAGAAAAGGATTAATAAAAGAACAAATCCTATTAGGGATACATTTGTATTAATACCTCAGATCAATGAGAGTTGGTCTATAACTCAGGATTATTGTAAAAAACTGGATAAGAGTGAAGGAAGGCATTTTATTAAACCATAAAAGATAATTGATTTATGTGGAATTATAAACATGCTTACGTATTCCTCAATAGGATCTCCTGTGGTCTGGGCATAGGTGATGCGGTATTGAATGACAGGACCATCGGCATGTTCCCAGCTCACAGAGAGAGTACTAGTGGTGGGATCATATACGCGCATGTTCCTTGGGCCACTACGGGGCACTGAGTGAGGAAACATGAAGAAAAATGTGTTTGTCTTTGCTGTTTATTCCAAACATCTCTATGTTTTAGAGGTGCCCAGGTACCTACATGTCTTTCCGTTGTCAGTGACAGTGGGTCCTTCGCCGTCGCTATACAGGGCAACCACACCGACATTGTAAGGAGTGTCTGGGAGCAGCTGCTGCAGCAAGGCCGTGGTGGTGGTCCCTGGTACCACAACCTGCATAAACACACAGAAAATGTCGAAACTCACTTTTGAAGACTTTCAGTGACTTAAGTCCTAAACTGATCAGTAAAATAATATGATGCAAATATGTTAATTTTATAAAAAAAACCTAAGCAATTGTGCAGGGGTGTACAGACTTGATGCAGATCCCCTGCACATACACAAAGACATTCCCCTCTAACAGCTGCTTGTGTTGGACAGTCCCTTTTACCTAATAGCCCCTCACTGTCAGCACTACATGAAAGGACAAGCCAAGAAATCCTTTCATGTGTGACAGCCGGCACCGCTGTTTAACCCAGTCTGACAGTGACAACAGCTGATTACATAGGGGCCACCTCCTCCTCACTTTCTAATGATTAATTAGTTGGACAGGATAAAGTCAGTCTTCCTTGAGGGCTCTGGCCTGGTGATAACCTCTGCGAGTGAGTGAGGAAGGGGGAGGGATGAACACTTATAGGTGCTTTCCATGGACGTGGAGACGTGGTGACGGGGGTTGTGTGTGAGAGAGAACACCGTATGAGTGAATCTGTTTATTATCAGGTTGTGCCTTTTAATTTACTTTAGTTCAATTTTCCTCTGCTCCCACATCTCCTCAAAAATTTACTGGGGTGCTTGAGAATCTGTAAGTAAAAATAATATCACTGGTGACACTAATTAAGCTGGTAATTCATGCAAAGCTGGTGGTAAATTTGATGCTCCTGGGAGAAAAAGGCAACATTGCCGCTGACGCACATTATTAACCCTAGCTATGGAAAAGGCCTGAGCCTGCCATGAACGTGCTAACAAATAGGGTGTGGGAACAGAGTGCTCCCTATCAATAATCTGGAATTTGCCTCACTCTTCAAAGACCATGTTCAGAATTCCTAATGGTGCAGTCTTTCTGGGAAGATGCTGGAGAGAACTAATGTTATGATGGCAAGTAACACTTCAAAAACATGCTTGTGGATTCTTTAAGCAACCCAGAAGTCCTTTACACGAGAAAGATGTGGGCACACTGGTGCCAGATGCCACATATCGTGTTGAGAACGGGAGTAGCAATTAAAGAGCTTTTGCTTTAATGAACACAGTCACAGTTAAAATCTTCAGTAGTTTGTAATAAATAAATAAAAAGAATTCAGCTGGCAGTAACTGCACACATGCCTGCATACATGCTGAGATGGATCATTTGCTGAACAGTCTGTTCACCAAATGAACAGAACAGAATATTTTCTTTTAAAAGTTAAGGATGACTTATGGCATACCGTAAATGCAGGTCACAAATTTTAATTGGATGCTGCTTGGGCAACAGGTCCTCCTGGGTTATGGGTGCTGGTGCACCCATGAAAATGTTCTTTTTTTTGTATGCATGTATGTGCCATACAACCGTTTTTCCCACACAGTGGATGGAAACTCACCGACTCAGAGGGTCTGGCACCAGTCAGAGGAGCATAGACCACCCGGTACTGCTGGACTGGGCCTGTGGCAGCTTCCCAGCGAACATTCAGAGTGTTCGTAGTAGGGTTGAATACCTGGATGTTCCTCACGGGGCTACGCTCCACTGCAGAGCCGGGAATGTTTGGTGGTAAGACAAAGATGTAGATAAGGAAAGGAAAGGTTAAGGGGAAGGTCAGGGTGAAGTAAAGTGAAAACAGGGTACAGTAAGAGTGATGAGAGGAAGGTTGGACAAAAAAGAAGAGAAAAAAATGAACAGAGGTCTGTAAATTACAGGCTCAACCCATCAATTACACAAGAACATCACCCTTAATATTGCTACACAAATGCTAGTATGTTCTTATTCGTATTTATGTTGCAGTACTGTTAGGTTTGACCTTTCCTGGGGGTTATTTACAAGACAGCAGTCCAATGACTACATGAGAACATTTCAATAAAATGGGAACAATACTGCACAGCAACCAGCAGAGACAGGTTTAAGACATTATTTTACAATACTGCTATCAACAGGACAGTTCCTGTCAGTGCCCTAAAGGTTAATGAAAAGGATATACAAAGCGTATGTGCAGCCCAGTGTGAAGCTTGCCTTCTGAAAAAACCAAAGCAGATGTTTAGAGGCTTTGTGCCGCTCCCCATTATAACCCCATAACTGCAGGGGAAAAACACAGTGGGCAAAACACAGCAAGCGAGCTTCCGTACATTAAAGTTTCACAGACCAAAGCCTGTTGCCTAAAAGCTGCTTTGAATTTTAAGGCACACTGAACAGTCAGTGACTAGTAAAGTTAGCTCTAAAAGTGAGAGCAGATCCTTCCTTATATTGCATAAAATGGGAGTTTGAATTGAGGTGCTGCACTTTGAATGAAGCAGACAATATATTCTAAAGAGGCTGCAAAATTACAAGGTAAGCAGTAAAATGTTTTGTAGCAGTATGATCTGATATACTGTACATACTGTATAAGTTGTGAGTTTGGTTAACATGTCTAGGAAAACGCCGCAGAACATGAAGGGTCATTGCTGCAGAGGGGAAAATAGGGGTAACAGTAGCAGGAATGGAGCATGACCTTAGCCAAGTGAGCTGAGAGCCATTAAACATATAATGCTCTCCATTCATTTCTAACCCTCTTCTGTTTTTTTTCCCAGAGGAGAGCCAATTACTCAATACCCCCCCCCATTCCCTAGCCCCACCATTATCCTGACCACTACCCTTCATTCCAACCTATAAATGAACAGCATTACGGTAAAGACAGAGGAGACACCATTATAATGCTGCCAACCCAGAGGAATTCCTTCCTACGCAATCACCCCACAAAATGCTGACTCATTCCCAGCAGAGATTGGTGGTTTAAAATTGTGGGAGAAACTGGAAAATCTGTGTTCCTCGACAAACTTAGCTGACTGAGCTTAATACTGTCAATTTATGTTATGCTTTATGTCACATTTTTATGTGTAAGGTGTAACTTAAGTGTGCATTAATTCACCTCTTGAGAAACAAATGGAATTTGATCCGTTTGGCTTAGCTTTTTAAAAGGATTTGGATGATATTATGAAAAACAAATCAGTTGTAACTGGCTGACTAATTGATGGTTCCTTACATACAGTAACAGCAAGCCAGCAACTGAGGTCAGTAATTTTAATCTGGACAGACATGAATGGATTCCTGATTTAGGAAAGAAATCCCACAGTCATCATGCAGTATGTGATTCTCAGAGGTCCTCTTCTCAGTCTGCACGGGCAATTATAAACCCTGAAAGAGGTCTTCTGAGGATGTCACTACTGCTGCTAAATGACCCTGCATGGATCCCCATTTTCACTTGTGAACTAAACCAATGATTAAATGCAGGTTGTGCTTACATGTTTTGCCATTCTCAGACATGCGTTGTCCTTCTCCATTGGAGTAGACAGGAAGCACAGTTACAGTGTAGACGGTATCAGACTGCAGGTTCTTCAGCACAGTGTTGTAGGTGCTGCCTGATACCTGGCTCTGGATAGAAGTATAACAAGACACACATCAGGTTGTGCTGTGGAGCATAATTGTAATTTAGTCAAATGTAATGCAACTTCATTTGTAAAGCACATTTTAAAAAGTAATGCTAATAAACTTACTTTTAACTTTACTTTTTTAAACCCACAATTTATATACAGGACAATGCATGTGGAATTTTTTTCTCTGCATTTAACCCATCTTAATTAGGAGCAACGGTCGACCAATGTGCAGCGACCAGGGAGTAGTTAGGGGTTAAGAGCCTTGCTCAGGGCCACCTTCAGCAGTGGTCAGTGCTGGACTTGAACCAGTGTCCTTCCATTTCCTAAGTCAAGTCCCCATGTTTCGAGCTAACATTTCCCTCAACACAGTTTAACACTCTAGAGCTATTTTCCAGCTTACCATCTCTTCTACTCCTCCAGCTGCAGGGACATAGATGATCCTATACTGACGCACGTTGCCCTCAGCAGCCTCCCACTGGACATTCAGGGTGCTGGTAGAGGGGTCAGTGACCCTCAGGTTCCTAACACCACCCAAAGGCTCTGGGGTAAGATAAAGGTATGATACAGTTAGGACTGCACATGTGCCATAATAGCAACATTTTTACTGAATGGTGTCTATAAACTCTGAAGAGAATTTCCATTTGTCACTTGTCATTTGGCAGTGCCCACAGTGACAACTTACTGGTCGTTCCAAGGCCATTCAGCTCACTGCTGACTCCTCTGGCATAGACCGCCACCACGGTGATGGAGTATTCAGTGTCAGGGGTCAGCTTGGGAAGCAGGACAGTAGTTTTCTTCCCTCCAACCTGGGTCTAGTCAGGGAAGAACAAATGTTAGCGTCAGTGTCTTATGTTATTATGACTCTTTAGTCACTGATGCTGTCAAATTTTTGTGAACCGTAGGTGATCATATTGAATGTAGATGTGATGAATTTAGGCCTAGCTACTCAAACAAACATCAACATACAAAAAAACATCTTTTTTGCAAAACCTTTAACAAACTATAGAAACTGTAGTATACACTGAGGAAAAATATATTTCATCTGTTTCTAGAATGGGATAAAGTGTTTAACGACTCTCCATGGGTGCCTTAAATTGATGTCAGTAACATGATGGAAAGAATTCTACCTGAAAACTACTAGACTGTCAACATTTCAGGGAAAGAATTTTTTGAGACACTGGCCAAGGTAAATCTGTATGCTGATGGCTGAAACAGTCGGATGTCTTGTCATAACAGTCTTGACTGGTGATGAATTTACTATATTATCTTTGGCTGAAGCTATAAGGAGAGGGGGCATAAAGTCATGTAATCATTCAACAAGTCTGTCTCTCAATCAAGTGGCTGAATCTTTTACCATCAAAAAAAAGACGAACCTTTCTTGTACACAAGTGCAAAATGTGTGTCAGAAATTTCCGAAAACAGACTTGTTTTCCCAGATGAAAGAATCCAAAACTCCCCTGGCTAGCTATACTTGTTGAACTCAAGATTACTTGGCTGATGCTGGCTTTTTGGCTTCCAATTTTCCATCAGCCTTCCAGTGTGATATCAACCAGGCAATCAGCGCAACAAAATTTCATCAAGCGCTAAAGAGCAAAAAATTCCATTTTGTGTTAAAAGGGAAACTAATGGTCAACAAATGACCTATGTAACACCAGCTGAGCTGAAGCTGAAAACATGTGACAGGGTAAATTATAAGGACAGAAAATACTCTCCAGTATGACAAATGTTGGACGCCATCTGGCCTTTATTAAAATAGGTGAAAAACATTGAAGTAATAGCCAGGTTTGTGAGCGCAGCAGCTTTTACTGTATAACATATGACACCCATGGTATACTACTCTCTCATTACATAAGCATACACTGACCCGACAGGGCAAGTGCATTTCATTTTCTATGTACGCACTCACAAATGCAATTTGCAGATGGCCAAATAGCACACCTTGCATGTGAACCCATCAAGTGCAGATAAATATTAAATCTCTGAAGTATCTGTTCATTGCCCATAGAGCTATTAAATTATAAGACCTCAAAATGTCGTGAACGTTTTACGACATTTAAATTTTATCTGTCTTAAGCAACTTCTCACAACCCATAAATACCAAGTAGTGAGGATGAAATATTTTCACCGAAGTTGGTTGGAACATTTAACATTAATTTAAGGGGTTGTTTTGCAGCTTATCAGTGTGGCTATCAGTCTTGTGTATGAGCATGTGCATAAGCACCATTTAGCATGCTCCAGTCTCGCTTTTAAGTCTCACTTGTGGAAGCAATGAGAAATGTCTGACAGCAAATTGAAACCAAATATTCAACTGTCATCCAAAAAGACTTTTGCACATTCAGCCAAGCAGCCAAAAATGCAAGACCAGCAGGAGACAGTCTGCGGTTAAAGGAAATATTGAGAAAAACTAGGAAGGCTTTTGTCCACATTGCTGCAGCCATATCCAAACAACAGATTAAGAGATTTGACTTAAAAGAAACTAAAATAATGCAATACCGGTGGCAGAGTTTTAGCTGTAAACATATATTTCTTGGAGGGAAATCTGCTCTGGAGGAAAAAACAAATCCATTGATTGAGTTAAAGCGCAAGGAGCCATGAACAGCAGTCTGGCTAAGTAATGTTGGACTGAAGTCCAGTGAAGAAGGCAAGGTGAAGAAGACTAAGGAGTAAGTAGCTAATATTGCAATGCCTAGTACAGCTGCCAATAACAAATGGAAGCTATATGTGCAAACACATCATTACCCAGTTAGCCCTGTTGAAGTTTCAACTTGTTATACTGAATTATTGCAGCAAAATCATGAACCTTTTAGTCATGAGTATATAAAAAATGTGATTTATATTTCTTTATACTTAACTGGGTCCTTGGGTTTTTATGGACTGTCTCTGTTGTATTGGCCATGTGAACTTTAACAAAGTAACAAAGTCTTCTACGTGACTTACAGTCTGGCTCCTGCCTCCAGATGTGGGGACATAAGTGATCTTATAGTTCTGGACGCGACCTGGAGCTGGATCCCACCTGGCGTTGAGACTGGTGGTGGTTTCATTGAACACAACCAAGTTGGTCGGGGGTCCATTAGGTGCTGGAAAACGCACGCACACACACATCACAATTACAACCAATATGTCAATATATCTGTTATATGTAGTAAGATAATTTGTTTTAACGTGGATTTACATAGAAATATCTTTTAAAGACACAGTCCTTGATATTATGGTAAGCTCATTTTAGTCTTGAATGACTAATTTGTCATCAAAATATGAGTTAATTTACTTCTAGATAATGCGCTTTCTTTACTTTACAGTGAAAGGTCTACCACTGATTTGTATCAAGGATTGCAGCTTTAAAGAAGAAAAGGCAATAATCCTTTGGGATTTTGTCTTTTCTCAAGCAGGGGTGGATTCTCTTCAACAGCAATTGATGGATGGAAAGATGATAATGGATGGACTGATAAATGCATGGATGAATGCGATGAATGGATGAGTAGATGATGGATGATGGAATGGGTTTCAAAAACAAGGATTCAAATCCCCATTTTGAAGGGCATGCATAGTTGAAATCCATCTTCAGCCATTTAATTTGACATTTGACTAAGAACTTATTGAGGAACAGCCATGGGTTAAAGACCTTGCTTGATGATGAAATGGTGGTTGTCCAATGAACAAAAGTGCTGATGATGACTGGTTTAAATAATAAAACATGCTTTCATCACTTGAAAGAAAAAAGCATCCTCTTGCGTCACCACAAACATACTTACTTGTGCTACCACCTTGCTTGGACACTATAGAGGCAAAAATAGAAAGGTATAATGGGCATACCTTTGCTGAACATTTTACTCAGTGTATTTCCAAAAGGTAAAATCAAAAGGTTAATCATTAATCTAGCTGTTTGTCAAGATCCAACAGAGATTCTGTCAAGCAAGGCAAAACAGTGTTATCTAAAGTTCACACAGAGCTGCTGGAGTGTGCGTCTTACATGTCCTCTGAGTGCCCAGAAGATCCTCGCTCTCTGATTCATCTGGATAGATTGCGGTGACAGACACATCATAGGGCGTGTCTGGCTCCAGATTCTCCAGAACGTGGGTTGTTTCATCGCTGTTCAGAATAGCCTTATGAGAAAAACACAAACACAGTATGTGGGAAGGTGTGTAATGGTGCAAAAGTCTGTTTTTTAGATGTTCTCGCTGCCTCCACTTGAGGTCTATGTCAAAGCCAAAGACTTTCCTGTGTGACAGATGAATTATCAGAAATGTAAACATAGTGGACAGCTGTTTTTTTCTTACATATTGGAAGTTGGCATCTCCCTTCCTCATCCAGCCAATGCGGTACAGAGCCACGTCAGGGGCTCCATGCTCCCAGGTGGCTCTAAAGCTGGTCTGGGTAACGTCTGAGAATCGTAGGTTCTTCGGGGCAGGAACCACATCTACAGAGCAGAGGGAGGGAAGTGTGATCTCTGTCTCACTGAGAAGCAGGCCAGTGCCACTATCTACAGTGTCATTATAATTATGATCATTTTCAGTCTTACCAGTGATGGCCATTCCCGGCATCGGCTGACCAGGTCCCTCATCATAGATAGGAGTAACAGCTAGGCCATACTCAGTCTGTGACATCAGGCTGTCCAGTACTCTGGTGGTCACACTTCCTTCCACATCAAGCTGTAAAACAATCAAACACGCTTTAACACAAAATCAATAATGCAAATAATGGAGCTTTGTTAATGATGTTTGAAAGCAAAAAGAACTTCAGATGTTTTTCCCTTTAGACAAATTTTGCCAACTCATGTGAAACTTTAATTCTGTTCGCAGCACGAGTTTCCAGGAACACAGGCGACAGCAAGAATTTGGACCTATTAAGACCCTTAGGAAACTTGACCAGAAGGTATAAAACTGCTTGTTTCCAGAGGAAAATGGGAAAAAACAAAGATACACAACAAACAACAAAATGGAAGAAAGTTTTACCTAACACCTGAAACAGGAAACACCCCATTTGCGATACTGCTCTTCATTCCCTTAAGTTTTATTAGCTCATTCTCAAGAAATTGAACTTAAGGGATTCATTCTCAACAGCAATTAACCTGAACAGCTGCAAGCTGCTGTTTGTCTGATCTTTTGCATTTCAACTTAAGTTGAAAGTCTAAACGGAAACTATATTTGCCCTACTAGACCATAAAACCTTGTAGAAGGCTTCACCTAAGGGAACATGTCCTGCAGTCTATGTTGTGAGTGGCCTACTGTCACTTATTGGGATATATCACATAATCTATACAGTCAAACCTGACATTTTGCTACTGGACAGTAAGCTCTTTAACCCCACGCACTATATTTTTGTCAATCACATCCTCAACCCATTGGTCACTTTCACATGTGTGCTTCAGTAAGGGGAGCTTTAGCGATCACCTCCATCTGATTTATGGCTTAGGAAGTAGCAAAAGGCAAACCACAGAGTTTGCTGTTGTAGCCCAAAAACTCCCAAATGCGACATACAACCATAAAGTATTCATCCAATCCCCAGCACCAGAATCATCCTTTAACCCCCGCAAAACCATGTTCTGATAGTTTCATAGTCTTTTCATTGGACTCCAAAAACATTCCCTAATGTCTCACCAACCAGCTGCAGTCTTCATTATGTAGACTTAGCCAATATATTGAAGGATCAGTCAAAAATATTTATATAAATTCATCACCATCAAACCTAATGGCTCAAACAGACAACAGGCAATGAAAGTTTTTAAGAAATAGGACTGGTAAAATCATGGGCCTCCTAACATCTAGTTTACATGTATTCTATGGTTTCAGAGAGGAAAGAAGTGCTAAACAGGATTGGAACTAGAGCTGCAGCTAACAATGATTTTAGTATTCGAAGCTTCTATAGATTATTTCAACAATTCATCAATGCATTGTTTAAGAAATACTTTTGCTTGGCGGCAGCAGCGCCCCCACACTACAGGAGCTGTGTCACCCAACGCTGGTCTCCCAGCTTTTGTTTGTTAGATGGCAATTATAAAGACAAAGTATATGGGTAAGAGGATGAATTAGTACACTAGAAACAGGGATTGTCTGAGCTACATGGAGAGCTAGAGGTGAGTTAAAAGGTGCAGCTCCCCGACACCCAGTTAACTCATGACTGTGAGGTTACAACTCACGGCCCAAAATGGAGAACAACAAACATTCTTGTGTACATTTTCAGCTGAGATCTGCGGCTTACTTTGGCTAGCCTTCAACTCAACAATCAGTTAAATGCTAAAGCTGCTGTTACTGTTACCTTGTCTGTGATCCACTGGCAGAACACCGGGGGCTTTCTGATCAGGTGCCACCGTACAGTTGTCAAGGCGACATTTGTTTCGTTTTAAGACGGATGGACGGTAACATTACAGAGTTGTTGTTTTCTTTAGCTTGAAGTAATCCAATACTTTGAACACTTTCTTCTTTGTCCCTCGCTATTTTTTCTCTCTTCCTCCACTTTGCAAACAGCTCCATTATAATCACGTTGTGTTCACTGCGCAAGCACAATGTGCAACAGTAATAAATGTTCTAGTGAAACGCTGTGCTGTATACTTAAATGGATTTAACAAAGCATCGATAATAATACTAATTTTTTTTTGAATTGCAAATCCATAAGATCCCTTGAGCAGCGAGCTATAAAATAGATGGTATGGTTTTTATTTTTTATGTTTTTATTGCGATTTGGTTATAGTATAGTTTATTGCTAAGCTTTCTAACTTCAATAATATAACTTAAATGAATGTAATGTTCCCCCCATGCTTTCAGTTTTGATGAGCATTTATAATAATAAACCAGTAAACCATCACAACCTGGCTTTGGTCCCCAATTATAGCAAAAAGTGCATACCCATCCGCAGTAATTATAATAATAATACCAAAGAATTTGCATCGATGCATTTTATTAATCGATTTTATAGATTTAATCGATGAATCATTTCAGTCCTAATTGGAACCAAACTCACTTCTTTAGAATCTCCATCCTCAGGCTTGTAGGTGATGAGATATTTGCGAACAAGCCCAGGAGCAGCATCCCAAATAAGCCTCATGGTGCTGTGGGTGATGTCACGAACCGTCAGGTCACCCGCAGGTGGCAGAGGCACTGAACAAGGGGCAAAAGGTTGGTCTTAGTTTCAGGACAGGATTACTGTTATAGGCAATGTCCACATTGGGCCCCATAGACCTACCCTCAGATATCAACAACAAATAAGAAGCTATATCAGCTTCATGATATATGTACTTAATGTTCAATGTGCTCAAAGTAATCAACACTTGATTAATCAACTACATACGAGTGACTCCCTGCTTAGTCAGCGGTTCACTAGGTAACTCTCCATGCAGGGCGAAGAGGGACAGTGTGTAGGCCGTGTTGGGGAGTAACTTCACCAGCTGGACATCAGTTCTATCCCCTCCTACTCTGACCTGCAAGGGGACCAAACCAAAGAAACAACATAAGGTCAGAGGGGAAGCAGATGACAGTGACGTAGATAGAGACATTTGGATAAAAACAGTGGGAGAAACATTCTGGTTGCGGCACATCTGCCGATTCCGGTTTAGACCCACTGGGTCTGACACCTCATGAACAAATGATGATAGTCCCTTGGCAGATTGAGCTCATGGTTCACCCACCCCTTAGTGACTAACAATGTTTCTCTGTATTTTCCCTTTTGCCTTGTCTGCTGAATGGTGAGGCAAACACTGGTGGCTTTGTAAAATGTTATTTCAATGTGTGACATCTTTATTTTGTCAAGTACTGCTAACAGCAAGTTGAAGTGCTTGGTCACTTCTAGTGTTTAGCAATGTGTTTGCGCATGTTTGATGCATGTGAATGCATGCAAGCATGTGCGATCGTGTCCACCCATAAACTCACATACATAGTTAATTTTTTCCTTGTCCAAATCTGTCATGTGCACATCATAGCTCATGCACATCAGCTGATTGGCTGCATATCCTTTCACTCTATGTTCTGAGCATTGTGAGAATGTCTCTTACCTCCTGCTCGGCGGTGGGCTGAGTGGCATTGATGGCGCTGTAGAGCAGCATGTAGCCAGTAGCACCCTCAACCTCCTCCCATCTCACCCGCATAGTGGTGGTCTGTTCATCATAAATGTCCATCATCCTCACGGTACCCAGAGGGACTAGATTACAACAGACAATGATGTTAAAGGCATGTGACTATATATTAAAACAGACAGAACTTACATAAGTGGGATACATGGACAAACACATGTTTCTTTGATTGCAGAGAGAGTTTCTCAGGCCTTTTTGCATGCCATTCACACTGCGCAAACTCAAAAATCAGTGCTGCTTCATATGTGCTTTTATAGATACTATAAAATCACATATATATAACACTATTAAATCTCCGCTACTCTTGAGAGCACAAATAAAACAGCAATTAACAACATCTTAAAAGAAACAAAGAAAGAAGTCAAACTTGCACTTCAACCTCAGTGTAATCATGTAAATTGTCTTTGAATTTGCCTCTAATTACTTATTTACTAGACCAAGTTATTACCTTTGAATGTTTGATTAATGAAGAGCAGTCACTTTGTGTTATGCAACTAAGTCAGAGAAATTCAAAGGGAAGCTGTTGTTTATAACAGTAAAGGTTAAAGGAGCGTGCATGCTCATGAGCCTCCAGAAATTTAAACTGTTGCCTTTGACAACCCCATTTATCTGGGTTCGCTAAAGTAGAAGAGTGTGCTTCTTTATTAAGCAAGGTCATCATAATATGGTCACATCTATGAAATTAAACAAGAGCAGTCAGCCAGTTCTTAAGATAGTGTAGTTTAGCTAGTTTACATTCCCACTGGCAACTTATGTATTTTTTTAATAAGCGTCTTTAAATCAATTGATACGGGCCTACAGGTAAGCCAAAAAGCCACAAAGGAAAAAGACATACGTGTGGTCTCATTTCCTTCGAGAGGCTCGCTTCTCTCTTCTCCCACCACTGAGTAGACGTTGACCATGTACTCTGTCAGAGGATTGAGGCCCTGGAGAACCACCGTGGTCTCAGTACCATCCACAAACACCTAATACAGAAGGGATGGTTAGAAGATGGCAGCTGAAGGAGTAATCTGTAAGAGTCTATGGATACTTTTATATCATGAATCATTACTTTATATGTATAAATAAAGAACATTGTTTGTGTGTGTGTGTGGGGG